>APFE031366774.1:30695-66533 GCA_000404065.3 Pinus taeda
CCAATTCTGGTTGTAAGCATATTTCGGTATTTTCCATTAATGAAATGAAGTATTATTTCCGCTGCATATTTGTGTATATGGTTATCTCTGTAATTTGTTGCGTTCCTGTTTAAATCCGGATCAGCATCACATTCCAAAATGAAATGTTTTTCCGATTCCACTGCCCTAGACGTACAGAATGTACACACCCGTTCTTCCTAAGCTTCTCTAGGCCTTTTCCACCGTCCCATTTCACATCAAAGTTGATGCGAGTTGGTTCTTAATTGAGCAATAGGAAACTTTTCCCTTCACGGAATGCTAACTCCATTGAACTCTTTTTGTTATAGATCACATGTAGGGTTGAATTCAACAATGTAGTACTTCTTCTTTCTACCCAACTCTTTTCCCCATACCCGTTTACGAAACTTCTCCATAACAAAATTCTTTAGCTCCTTGCTATTTGTGGGACAAACATTGAGGTAGATATTCCATTTTTGCATCCATGCATAGTTTTGTCTCATCCATGTTTTCTTTCTTTCACTCATGCCTTCATTAAAGATAAGATTAGGCCATATACCTACTCCCATTTGCTCAATTCTTTTTAGATATCTTATGAGCCACACCATAGCATTTGCTTCGATGGGAGTTGATCCCGTTTCACTCAACATTATTTCATAAGATATCGAACTTTTTATTTTGAACTTGCTCGTGATCAAGCATTTTTGGATTTTCTCAAATTGTTTCCATTTTGAGACGAGGATGTTGCTAGCCCACAATTTACACCTATATAGCATCACTAAACAAACTAGGAGTCCAAAAAGCACTTTAATCATTTTCCAATCCTATAACTCTGCCTCTCTACATATGTTTTGAAGAGCATATAATGCTTTCCACCCTCCTAAAATTCTATTCTTTCTACAGTCCTCCCAGTTAAATTTGTTGTTGAAATCAATCCCGAGGTACTTGTGCTTATTTACTTCTTCAATAATGCGGTCTTCAAAGAAGAACATATGCTGGCTTTGCTTCCCTGAGAAACTCATTATTTTGGTCTTGCTAGTATTGACTTGCATCCCCACTGCTCTACAAAAATGCTTAAGGGAATATAGGTGCATTTTGAACCCATGGGCCGGTTTAGAAATCAATACAAGATCATCAACATATAAAAGAAGCTTTATCGCAAACTCCCCCAACAAAACACCATCTCCGCCTTGCAGATTTAGCCACTCTTCCAGTTTATCAATATATAAACCAAAAAAAGTAGGGGATAGAGAGCAACCTTGCTTGACTACAATGTCACTTCTAAAGCTTTCTAAAATACCTGTTGAGGTTCTAATTTTTACTTTAACTTCTTCATAAAGTCTATGGACAACGACTCTATAATGCAAAGGAATTTCAATTTCTTCCATTCTATGCCACAACTTATCTCTAGGGACAATGTCAAATGCCTTTTGAATTTAACAAAGTAGCAAAATACTTCGTCTTTGTCCTCCCAAACCTTTTCAACATTGTGTCTCAATGTGATACCATGATCCACTGTAGAATGCTTCAGCGTAAAACCCGCTTGTCCTCTTGCCCTCTTTTCTTTTACTTCCGCCCACTTACTGATTCTACTTTCTACCATGCTATCGAAAAGCTTTGAAAACAAAGGATTGATCATAATGGTTCTATAGTTGGAAGGATTATTAATGTCTCCACTTTTAAAAAGGGGTATTGCCAGGCTAGTTATCCAGTCTCCTTAGAATCCTTGTTGAATGACATTGTTGAATATTTCCATGATGTGCGGTGCAAGAGCGTTCATTCCCCATTTTATATACTTTCCTTGAAGTTCAATCAAGTCCTTTGCCTTTCCTGTTTTTAGCTTCTTAATTCCAATATCCACCTCCTGTAACATGAAGAGCTTTGTAGTTGTGTTGATCTCGGGGGGAGGCTTTGCCTTTGGTTCTTTCTGATAAAGTTGTCTTGCATATTCAAACCATTGATTGGCTGTAATATTATTTTCAATTTGCTTCTTCCTTGGTTGAAGTTCCCTCCATAAAAGCTTTGGGTTATTCTTGCTTAGATATATTAACTCTTCTCGCCTTGTTTGCATGAACTCATCTTTCTTCATTTTTAGTATATGCTTATATAAATTTACATTCATCTTCTCCTTGTCTTCCTTTTTCAAGGTTCTCCTTGCCATTTTGCATTCCTCATCAAACCAACCATTTACTGGAAAAAATTTGATACTGATTTCCTATTTTTTTTCTCTTATGCACTTCTCAAGTGCACTTTGAATTATATTTGTTAACTCCTGATTATTGAAGCTTTTGAAATTAGTTTTCTCCTTCTGAATTAATCTCTCTAACATTGTCTTGAAGATAGTGCAATTTTCTTGTGTTAGAAGAATTTTTCCTCTTGATAGTGATTGTTGGGAGCATTGGGTTTTCCTCCTATGTTGCCTTACTTCTAACCATGATAACTTTATATAAATTGGGTTATGGTATGATCGTAAGTCCCAAACACGCTCTGCAATCTTAACTTTGTCTATCTTTTCTATCAAGCTTTGTGAACACATCACATAGTCAACGACACTTGCCCCATTATATGTGTTGCAAGTGAAGTTCCTAGACCTTTTCCATATATCTAGACCATTGAAAATAATTAAGTTGAAAGCACCACACAGTGTAAGCAACTCCTCTCCAAAAATATTGCTAACTTTGTCATCTTTTGAACACCTCACCCATTGGGGATTCTCCTCTTCAGTGAGCCAAATAAGATTGTGATCCTCTTTGCAACAAATAATATTAGCTTGATGATTTGTTGTTCTAGCATTGAAAGCTCCCACTAAAAGAACTTCTCTGTGTTGAGAGTAAGCGACAATATCATGCTTTAAAGTTGCATATAGATCCTTGCTGTCTAGCCCCTTATTTTTGTAAGTTTTTAAGACTTAAGGGGCAAAATAACATGCCACAATTCTTATGCGATTCTCATTCTTTGACATTTTGAACCATAGATATTGTTTATTTGCATCTTCTTTAATTCACTAAATGTGGTGCCCTTCTTTTTCTTTCACTAAAACTAGTATCCCCCATAGTCTTTTCCATTTTCTGCTACCTTGTTCCAAACTGCTAACTTCAAATAACCGTCAAACACATGAGTTTTGCAACCATCGTGTTCATGAGTTTCTGTGAGACAAATTATGTCTATACCTTCCGCAATAGGCCCTAACCTAGGTCCCTTCCTCCAAGGGTAACCTCTACAATTCCAACAAACTAAACTTAGGTAGACCTAGGTAGGATTTGACTGCTACGTAGTTTGCCAAATAAGACTCAAACTTGAATCTTCACCCCTTTTCGTCCATGTTGATCTTGTTGTTTCCTCCCTATTATCGAATTCTTTGTTTTTTCTTTACTTCCAGCTTGCTGCCCTGTTTTGATCGGAGGCCCAAACATTGCAATAACTGCTTTACCATTGTACAACCATGCCCTTTTTGCTTCATTTCTTGCTGCTCTAATTTTCTCCACTTCTTCCCTTCTCTCCTCTTGGTGTTTGCTGGTTATATCTTCATCTAGGAAGAAGTGTGAACCTTTCAAGAGTTCCTTTTTGCCTAAGAGATGGTGTTTGTCTTGCATGCTTTCCATGGTGACTTTTATGGGTCGAGACCTCTCTTCACATATCTTCCCCACCCTCCTTGCTTGGCAAATTTACCGTTTCCAATGTAGTTTCTATTTCAAAAAGTCTCTTGTCAAATTGAGAGTACTTTCATTCTTCCCATAATCTCTTATTCCCCTGATAATAAAGTTTGTTTCCCTGTCCTTTCTTTCTTTGTGTTCTCTTTCCTGTGCTCTACGAGCACTTGCATCTTCTTTTTCCTTTGTCCTTTTGTAACCATTAGCATCTTTAGCTCTAGCTTTGATTTCTTTTGGATCGTCTTTCTTATTGTTCTTTTTTGCCTTCTCTTTCGAAAGGTATGTTTGCTGAGATACTTGTGTATCTATCTGAGTTGCTTTAGAAACTATCACATCCTTGTTTGCTGCTATTAATTCTTTCATGGTTTGCCACATTGTCGTCATGCTTTGCCATTCTTGTTTTCCTGTCTCTAGAGCCTCTTGTAACATTGTTACTTGGTCTTTTAAAATTCTATTACCTTCCATTAAACATCGATTTGCAATTGTGATCTCTAAAATTTTGCGGTCCCTTTCCTGTTCTTTGGCTTCCAAAATCTCCAGCCTTGTCTTGGCCTTCATCAGTTCTTGGACATAGAGATCCGACGACCAAGTAAGAGGTGTAGATGTGGGACTGTAAATGGTTGATTCTTCTTTATTTTTGTTGCTCTTATTTATTTTCTTTCTCTGGAATAGTTTTCTTCTTCTTTGTTTCCATTTAAGGTGAGCAAGCCTACGCCTTAAAATGCCTCGATATTGCTTTGCGTTTAGCCAAATCCACTTTCCTGTTTTGTCTGCTGAAGCAATTTTGACTTGACCCAAATGATTTGTTTCTACAAAACTTGAGATTTCCTTTCCATTTTTAACATTTACTATTGATTTGCTCTCCGTTTTAAGATGTAACAAAAAACTGAGACTTGTTTGAAAACAGGCCACGAGGACTCTTTAACAGACGAATTTAAAAAACCATGAGATTGTTGCCCTTGAAATTTCAAATCTATGATAGGTCGTGTGGGTATCAATGTGTACTCTACTGCAATACCTCTACTCTTTGTCTTTGGTACCTTGAGACTAAGTAATGCAACCACATACAACTTATTGATATGATATGAATCTGATACAAAAAAGCTCGATTTTTTGATCACCAAAACCCCGAAAACCACTCTGAAATTAAAAATCACCCCTTAAACCTTAACCTAAATTAAAAACAAACAAATAAATTACTATTTATAAATATAATATAATAACATTTAAACTTCAATATATTATAATCGTTATATCAATAAGATATTCAGAAAGGTGGCAATCTACCATTAGGAAATTATTTATAGTTGTGAAACAAATATGAATAATTTTTTTTTTTTTTTTTTTTTTTTTTTTAAAGATTTCGTTAACTCGGTCACAAGATTTTAAATCCTACCTAATCACTCCCATCCGCGAACCAACACGGGACTCCAAGGTAGTAGGGGTCAAGAGAGGGTGTAGAGGTCACTAACGTCAAACGTTGAGAGATTTAATGGGACGAGGAGTAGAGAGGAATCAGTAATCGTTCGGGACGAATTGATTTCGGGTTCAGAAGGCGGGGATCAACATCACACAGTAGTAAGTGTTAATTTTAAATCGAGCAACCAATAGTTGTAAACTGATGCAAAACAATTGATTGATTATGAATCATGTAATGTTTAGCAGGGTTATAGGGATGGCTAAGGCAGGAGATATAGCTTTTAAAGCTTTCACAGGAGCGCTTGGAGTGGTCAGCATATACCTGGGTCTTAATTTTGCAGTCAATCTCTACAATGGGATTTCCTGGCACAATGCTCAATCTGTAAGTTGTTTCTTTTCTGCCAAAGTGCTTCACTTATATGTATATGTTACTGCTGATTTCTTGCAGTTTTTGTTTTGTTTGGTGTTTTCTTACCGTCGAAAATGAAGCGATCCATCATTCGTTGCGTTTGTAATTGAAGTATTGATGCTGTTGTGCTTTTATTTTAGTCCTTAGACGCGTCGCCTTACAGTATCTTATGCAATGGGTTGAAACCCGCGTTTTATCCTTCATTTTCAACCATTGGAATTATTGTTTTTGCTAAATAGGGATTTGTTTATTTATTTATTTTATAAATTTGGTAGTTAACCCCTTTTGATTCGTTGAGTACGAAACTCCTTAAGACATGCATTACACTCATCCTATCTAGGGCTACGAGGCAATGCGTTGTCTATTCTGTCCTGGTCATCCAGGACTTGTCACTGGCCTTGTCTGCATAGATGGCCACATCTATACAAGACGTTGGGTTTTGAACCTGGGTCACTCTTGATGCATGTGCGAAGTCTCCAACTTGTTACAAAACCAAGGCCTGACAGATTTCAGTTGGTACACGTTGAACATTTTGGTTGCTTCTTTATTTTTGAAATGGAGTATACACTATTTTTGTTTTGAAATTGCTTCTGCTTTTATTAATAATATATCAAGTATCGCGGACAAGAACATTTTTAAGAAGTTCCAACCGCTAGCGCGAGATTTTGCAGTTGAAGGATTAGTCCAGTGGCCGGAGGATCAATCATCATCTATGTCAGAACTCTGCTGCACTCCCCATCCTAAGTTGGGAACTTGGGTTCTGGTGCATTATCTTGTCAACCATAATCTTCCTCCTCAGGGTGCCTTGTTGCTCCTGAGATCACCAGTGCCAATATGGTAAACCCCCAAAGGCTTAACTGTTGTTGATGGGTGGCAACTAGGGTAAACCATTGGCATAGACTAAAGTATTCTTGACCCAGTAGAGATATTAAGTATTAACATATCATAGAGATAGCTAGCTCAGCAGTTAGACTACCTTTTATTTGCAATTCATAGCACTCAATCACTTGAGTAACCTGTCAAGCTTTAAAATATTTATTTGTTTCCAGAACCAAAGATATATGCATGGTCCTCTCTTAGGAGTGAGGAAGGAGATATTAGAGGAAGATGAAGGTAAGGATGATTTAGGTTTTGTAGGAAATCGATCAAAAGGAAGGAAAATATGTCTCCCCTCATTGATGTCTTATGTCTCCCCTCAATGAGATGTCTTTGGATTTCCCTTTTGGTAGATTGGTTTATTGATGAAGTGAAGGAAGTGGGCCAAAGGACACTGATATATTATTGTAGTGGCCCAAAACCTTCTTGGGCTTCCACTACAAGTGGAAAGGTTTAAATTTCACCTATTCAAAGGGGTTTCTACACTTTTCTTATTTGAGAACGTGGAGACAAGGATGCACTTTTGAAGGACAACTTTTATTTTTGAGAGCACTAGGGGATAAGGTGTGCTTTTCCCAATACCTTGCTTTGGAGATCGTATATTAGAAAGATATGCCAAGGATATTTGTGAGGATGTGGATGTTCAACAACAAAGGATTGACCGAAGAGATTGTTATTGAGGAATAAGGTAGCGAGTGGGTTAGATCTTAGTGATATGTAAACTACCATGGATAGTCCACTATAGTAGATCCCCACAATAGATCTTTAACTTATGAAATCTTTTATTATGTAGTTTATTTATTACCTTAGATCTGATATTTATTATTACTAGTGTAGTGCCCAAAATTATGGAAAGAACTGAAACCAAAATGAATGAAACAAGCAAATGAACACAAGATATGACATAGGAAACCAAGTATAGGATCCTAGCTAGAAGGCGAGGCCTATGCTCAACTCTCTTTTTTTTTTTAAATGCGAGTACAAAGGATGGGGGCACTCACTATGGAGTTGCCATGGATAGTATGGCCTGAGTGGTTGCTAGAAATCTTCTACCTCCATTACACCTCAATATCTTACTCCTGAATGCTTTACTCAATTATGGAACAATAACAATACCAAAAGAATGGAACTCCTCCTCTTCTTAGTGTCTTGATACTGAACATAGCTCGATAGCCATCTAGGGTTAGGGTTTTTTGCAGCCTCAATCCTTAATTAGCACTAGGGATTTGGACCCTCTAGAATCTTCTTGAATGTCGACACATGACTAGCCTTGCATTTTAGAGTAGTGGGGCTAATGTGGCATCCACTTAGTATCGTCTTGGTCAACGAGGTAGGTCAACTTGCGGAGGCCTAATGTTTACAAACTCCAGTTGAGGTGATTTTTTTGACTATTTGAAAGTTTACGATGTGCAGAACAATGTTGAGGGGGTAGGGGCTAATCTTGCAAAGTTTTGACCCCAAAAGTGTCATTTGATGCTTCAAATGGGCTCTAGAAGACACCAAATCACCATATCGAGACTTGCTCCTAAAATGGGCCCTACAAGCTAATTCTTCTTTTCCTCCTAAAATGTATCAACATACTTGACAAATCCTATAACGATCCATTCCAAATCATAGCTCCCCATCTAACGAGGCTTTTGGTCCCTAAAAACTTTTATTGAATGAGGTGACGAAATTTTTCCACTATGTACCGTTTGGCCTTTCCTAGAAGTTTCCCTTTCAATCCTATCTACCAAAGTTTATGTTGACCTTGTCTAATAATTTTGGACTTCTTCTGCAAAAATGTATCTTTTGCCAACTTTGCTTGAGCTTTTGGTGCTAAGTCCTCTATGATAAGTAGGACTTGCTCCTTAGTTTCTGGATTCAACATGTAAGGTTCATAGAGTTTCAGATTTTCCACATTCACTATCAAGTAA
Organism: Pinus taeda; assembly: GCA_000404065.3. Taxonomy (NCBI): domain Eukaryota; kingdom Viridiplantae; phylum Streptophyta; class Pinopsida; order Pinales; family Pinaceae; genus Pinus; species Pinus taeda. Next base: position 38,963 of record APFE031366774.1, read on the forward strand.
ATGTGTATATATGGGTAGACTGAGTTTATAGGGATTATCACTCAACTTCTTTAATACTTTAAAAGGACCATATTGCAGAGCCTTGATCTTCTTACCAGGACCTTGTAGTCTTTCTTTGTTTAATGCAACTAAACTTTGTTTCCCACCTTGAATGCTTTCTTGATTTTGTGCTAATCATGTTGGACCTTGTACTTTTCTTGTGAATTCTTCAATGCCTCTTGTACTTGCAAATGGATTTGTCTATTCTTTTCAACAAATTTTCTGCTTTCAATGCATCTCCTATGATGTCTTCCATCACTCCCTTTTGTCCATATACAACATCTAAGGGCAATGGTGAGAAATACCTAAAACAAGTTTCAAAAGGGAACTTATTGGTAGAAGTGTCAATTGCTCTATTATAAGAGTGTTGAATATAAATCAAATTTCTTCCCAAGTCTTTGGATGCTTTTGATTGTAACTCTTCAAAAGTTGAACCTATGTCTTGTTGAGTACTTCTATCCATTTATCTGTGGATAACAAGTTGTAGATCTTTTCAATTTGGTATCCATCTTCTCCCAAAGTATAGTTTAAAAGGCATTGAGAAATTTGGTATCCATCTTCTCCCAAAGTATAATCTAAAAGGCATTGCGAAATTTGGTATCTGTATTCGAGATGATGCTCCTTAGTATCCCAAAGTGCACTGACCTTTGTAAAGAACCTGTTTGTTGCTTTGTGTCCTTTGATGGTCTTTTTACCAGGCATAAAAATGCACATCTTGTTGAACCTATCAACTACCACAAATAGATAGTCATGTCCCTTCTTGGTTGTTGTCAAACCACCCACAAATTCCATGGAGATGCTATCTTAGGGTCTAGTGGGTATAGGTAAGGCATGGTGTAGACTTTTCTTTTCGTTACTAGGGTTGTTGTCCAAAAAAATTTCATCCTCTAATATTGAGCTACATCTTCTTGGACTCTGGGCCAATACACATACCTCTTTAAGTTGGCAATTTTCTTCCCAACAACAGAAAGTTCTACAACCTTGGAAGTGTGAGCCTCTCTGATAACTTGCAATCTTTTACCTTTAGGAACATAGAGCTTGTATAGCTTGTAGAGCAATCCATTGTAGAGATGATAGTTAGACTTATCGTCACATTCTTCTACATGAATTTGGCCTTGTAGTTGCTAAAACACCTCTTTAAAGTTCTTGTCTTTGGTGTATGTCTATATGTATGCATCATGGGTAAAAGGCTCCATGTGCATAAGCATTGCTAAGACTGTAATCTTGGATATGGGTGGCCTTGATAGCATGTCTGCCAACTTATTAGTGATGCCCTTCTTAGATTTGATGACTAGATTGAATTGTTACAAAAATCTCATCCACTTGTAGTGTTTGGTTTGTTGAAACTTACTTGGGCTTGCAAATACTGTAGTGGTGGGTGATTAGTGTGGGTAATGGTTTCCTTGCCCATCAGATAGTTCTTCCACTTCTTAATAGCTTGAACCACAAGGTATGGTTCCTTATCATATGTAGGGTAGTTTAGGACTCCACCATGAAACATTTTAGAATGATAGCATACTAGTATTCCATTGGGATGCATCCCAAAGGTGGGGGGCATGTCCCCCATGCTCTTGGGATGGGGGGGCACTTGAGAAAATGTTTCCCCAATGTGGGGGATGCATTCCCCCCAAATGGGGACTTTCGTGTGTACCCCCAAAAGAGGAGTGCTTCTAAGTGCACCCCTAGAAAAGCGTTGCTTCTAGGCATCCCCACATGACAGCGGGACTTTTGGATGCCACCCTTAGAAAAAGGGTGTTTCTGGGCGCCCCCCCATGAAAGGGGGACTTCTAGGTGCCACCCTTCCTCCCCCCAACATTTTTGCATATAAAAGATTTAAAAAAAATAGCTACCTCACTTTCACTTTTATTTACATTTTATTCACTTTAATTCCCTGATGCTCATTTTATTTTCAATGTTTATCTCCCATCGTTAATTTTCAATTTTAATTTGTGAGTCTTGACTCTAGATATTGATGACCTCAAATTGAGTCTTTGACTTGTCACTTTTATTGTTTTTGAGTTTGAGTAATTTCAATTTACTATTTCAAACTTTAGTATCTTATTATCTACTATTCTTCTTAGTAATAATTAGGTTATAGAATGATGAATTTAAATGAATGTATCAATGTTACTATTTCTGTTTCGTTTATGGTTTTGAATCAATGCATTTCATTATTGAATCTTAATCTCATTCATGTTTATATCATTTACAAATTTGAATTTAGTACTATTTTACTCTTTACAGTTATCTACTATTTTTCTTAGTAATAATTAGGTTCTAGAATGATGAATTTAAATGAATGTATCAATGTTACTATTTCTGTTTCGTTTATGGTTTATGAATCAATGCATTTCATTATTGAATCTTAATCTCATTCATGTTTATATCATTTACAAATTTGAATTTAGTACTATTTCACTCTTTACTGTATAGTATTTATATCGCACAATGCTAACTTTACATGGGATGAATTGTTATTGTTGGGACTTTATCATTATTATTTTTATTTTTATAGTTTTAGAGATGGGGAGCCTTATGTTAGGTACCCAACATCCCCTCACCTCCCCTAAAATTCCCAAAAATTTGGGGTTGCTTGCACATGAGCCCCATGTGTGTCACCTTGCTCATGCGCTTCCTCGTCCTAGAAACTTGGTGGAACATTGATTGCATATTGGCTTACCTCCCTTGCATCAAGATTACTCGCATAACATATTGTCTTGCACCCACTTCCTCTTTGAAATTTTTTGCAAATTAGACAATGCAAGAATTAGTGATTGCTCTATCTTCCATTTTAACTCATTGAAAGCTTTTTGTTGATTCTTCTTCTGCTGAAAATTCTTATCACTGGTTGTTATGGCATGAAATGGCGCAACTATAGTTGGAAAGGATGTCGTAAACATCAATAGGTACTGCCCCACCCCCGCAAAGTTCCTAACTTTAGTGACATTAGTAGGAACTGACCACTTGAGGATGGCCTACATCTTCGTGAGATGTATCTTGACTTCACCTTCGCCAATCACTTATCCCAAATACACCAATGCTTAATGTTACCCACCATTTCGTGGGTGATATCTTTAGGAGATTTTTTTTTCCAAGATGGTCCTTAGCCAACAACCAACAACCCCTTGCAACCACCAACTAGCTCGTTGTGCCACTTCTTTGCCACCTGAGCCAACCATGTGGTCCCTCACCCATCTGTCATGATCGTATGTTTGAAGGTGGGCCTCCCAAACCTAAAGGTATGCCTTATCATTTGGTAATTGAGTATTGTAGTCTGCTTTATTGACACTTTTGGGCATGGATTAATGGGGGGATACGGCAAAAAGAATGGGCTAGGCCTGTGCTTTTGTCCCTTAGACCCCTTTTTGGATGTTAACCTTGGATTCTAGTCCTGTGGGATCTCTTTTACCGACCATTTGGCTTTAGGGATGGTATTTCATGAGAAACCTTGATTTTGGTTGCGTGGTCTCGCTCCTTCATCCACATATATTACCCGCTTTCCCTAAATCTTAACACACTTCTGCAAATAATTTCTTTGTCTCAAATTTGCGTATAGGTTACACCTAGATATGCTCTTCCCACAACAAGCTCTCACACAAAAACTCGTGCTTAACAATTATGATTACCAAGGTGCCTTCGTCCCCCTTTTAACCTTTTCGATCATTAAGTCTGGCAAGTGTAAATTTGGAATACGAGTTGAGTTTGACTTGTTAACCGAGTCGAATTGACTCCTCAACTTGTTCTGTCTCAATTTGGAACTGAGGCTCTCTAACTTGTCCACTTCCAAACTTAAACTTGTACTAGGAGATCGACTCAACTGCCTCTCCAACTCTGCGCATGAGTCAAACTGTCACCTTGAAGTTGTGCATGCTAAAGGAAGATTGAGTGAGGTCTTTCTTGACTAAACCACAAGTCAAGAAGACCTTTCTTGCTACTATTTTCAATAGGAAGAATAGGTCCATTGTGGAAGCGGTGAGATGATTCATGATTATGATCTAGTATCTACCCATATTCTTATGGGCAGAGGCATTTGACACAACTGTTTATGTTCAGAACATGAGTCCTCACTAGATATTGGAGGATAAGACTCCTGAGGAGACATTTATAGGATTGAAGCTAGAGGTTAGTCATTTGAAGATCTTTGGTTGTCCAGTATACATTCATGTGCCTAGGGAGAATAGGAAGAAGTTAGAATCTTCTGGGAAGAAGGGTAATTTTGTGGGATACAACGAGACTTCGAAGGCCTACAAGATCTACATTCCAGGAAAACATTAGATTGAGATTAGTCAGGATGTTACTTTTGATGAGGTAGCCTTCAGGAGGTCTAGAGAATTCCATATGAAGATTGATAATGAGGAGCAGGAGGCTTCAAAGGATGCACATATAGGTCCCTCTATTCCATTCGATCATCCTTCAGATTATCAAAAGGAACCAGTGGAGCTAGTTGAGCTAATTGAGCCAGTAGACCCGCCTAGAGATGTTGCACAGACTAGGAAGAGGCCAACATGTCTTTGTGACTCTTTGCAGGATGCAGAGAGGCATGTAGTTCCCCATGATACTTTTAGGGAGAGCAGGCAACTACAAAGGTTCTTGAGTTATATGGCATTGATGAGCCACATCATTGGTTTTGAGCCTACTAGTTATGAGGAGGCAACAAGCCAACAGGTTTGGAAGGATGCCATGATGAAAGAGTATCAGTCCATCATGATGGATGATGTGTGGGAGATAGTTTCGAGACCTGAAGGGAAGTTTGTAGTGACTTCCAAGTGGATCTATAAGATCAAGCATGTAGCAGATGGCAGCATTGCGAACTACAAAGTGAGCTTTGTGGCGAGAGAGTTCTTCCAAAAAGAGGGAGTGGGCTATGATGAGATTTTTGCTCCAATCGCCAAGTACACTTCTACCAGAACTATTGTTTCTCTTGCTTCTTGTTGTTGCTCAAATTGTATAGGCAAGATGCAACAACGATTAGGGTGGGGGTTGTCACTCGGATCCTCGCCCTCTCCATTCTAGCTGTCTCCCAACAACAGGCTATAGGGTGTTGAGAAATCTAGGGCATCAATAGATAGTTGATTTCTCTGCTTAAGATACTTGCTTGTGATAGTCTTTTGCTTCTTGATTACGATCTTTTCTTCTTTAGTTATTATTATGTTCTTTTCATCACGACAATTACCAAATCATGAACAATAAGGAGACAAGAGAAACAATATATAGGCTTGTCAGCCAGGGCCAAACCTCTCACTCTTTGAGAGGAAAACCTAAATGAAATTCTACTTATAGATCTTCAATTGACGAACACCAGGATCATGACAAAGACCCTTGACACTAGAGTCCTCCCAAGACCAAGTCACTAGCCTTCTTTCCAACAATGCCCTTCCTCCTCTCCTTCTCGGCTTCCTTCGAAATATCGGTCTCTTCTTGTAGGTCGGCAACCCTACCACAAAAACGCTAGATTACTTTCGCTTCCTTGAATAGGCTCCTTTAGAGAGAGACTTATTGCACTTCTGATTGGCTCCTTCTAGCAAGGTCTTCTATCCAAACAAGATCACTTCAATGTAGTTGCAATCCTTCGACCTTCTCTTGACACTTTCAGATCTGCTACCTTCGCACGTGGGAAGACAAATTAGCCCAAAACAGTGACTACTATCTTTGCTATCCTTCCTTCTTGCTGCGCTGATATAGAGGCTTCTTCTAGTGTCTCTTTCACACTTCTTTGTAGACTTGCTTCACTGAATTTCTTATCTCCAACTGAGGACAAGCGCTTGTATATATAGTCGTTGGTCATGACTGTTTAGGCCGACATGATCTTTGGAAAAGGCTGACTTCATCTTTTAGAATAATCTCTTTGTTGTAGGCCGACTTGATGAGGGCTAGTGACAAGGTCTTGGAGGATGACTTAACATAGATAAATATGGCTCTTTTCAATGTGTAACATGTCTTCATTACATGACAATGACTCTTAAGACTTTTCAGACTAGATGACAAAAATTCCTTAGGGCTCTCAATGGGAGCCTCAACTAAAAATAAAATCTCTTGCTCATGAAACCCATGATGCAAACATTACAATAATTTTATTTTTCTTCTTTACATCTCTTACATAAAATGACAATTACATGTCATTATGAAGACTGAACGTAGTTACACTTTTCAACACTCCCTCTTAACTAGGGAGGTATTCACAATGGTACTTGGTCATTCTTAATATGAAGAATTTCTCATAAGAAGAATCAGATTGGTAACCCATGTGTTTAGCATCATATCAACCAACATTGTTACATGGCAAGGCTTTGTCTAACAACTCTATCTCTCCACAAGATCTAAGCTCAATGCTGGCGAGACCAATGATTTATAGACACTCTCATCATTGTCTCTCTCAGAACATACCCCACCTAAGCTCCCTCTTGGCTTAGGAATTTCCAAGTTTCTTCCAACGAAGAAACTTCTTTCCAGGCTCCCTCTTAATTAGGGACCTACAACTACTCCTCAGGTGGAGATGATTGGACAATCAACTGCTTGAATAATTCCTTCCTTCGTTGTCATGAATTTCTTTGTCACAGAGTCTTCATCTTTTGGGACTTCTTCATAGGGCACAAACCATCCATCACTTTCATCCATGAGTCAGTCATGTCATCATTCCTCTCATCAGAAAGTAATTACTTCATGTTATGCTACCTTCACCATGCTTTCTTCTTTGGAAGGATCTTGCATCCTTCTACATGGTTATCTTGGAAGACATCCACAGTTCTTCCCTTTGGTAGCCATGCATAAGCCCAATACTAGTTCATTAAATAAGAAATTAACACTTAAATCATAATTACCTTTGTGATGGTCTTTCATCATGACATCTTCCTGTAGGCATCAACATCCAACGTACATGTTGACATATCTCCTAAATACATGTATTGTCAATGGTCTATATCTTTTCCAGACTTCCATCAGGGTCTTCATATCTTTCTGGGAGATATCATAGTCAAATCTTCTTGGTCTTTCGAATGTTGACTGCCTTTACCATTGTTGCTTATTCCATGATCTCTTCCTTTCTTTCTTCCCATATTTCATTCCCAATAACTTCCAATTAGAGTTCCTCAATTGTATTTAGTCATCTCATACTCCATATGTAGACATATTATGTTGATTTCATCTAGTAAATATGTGACACATGCATTCCTGCATCCTTTGCGGGAGGAGATCCTTTCTTTGATCATGCTTCTCAAGATAGAACATTGATCCATGTTGCTTGCAACCATATGATATGACTTCCATAATATCACCTATAAGCATACATACCTCATCTTTCCTTTAGGCCATCTAGATTTCTTGCAACAACTTCCTCTGACTAAAGGAGCTTCATTCTATTGACCTGCTTCTTTGTATGTCATCATACCATTGTTTCATGAATTCCACAAGTTCGGAATTCTTGATGAAACCCTTGCTTCTCCTCATGATCAATGAACCTTACAATGAAGATTCCATCAACGAATCTGGAGGATCTTGCATATCCTATCCTGCAGATGTAATCTTATTGACTAATGTATGATGAGCCTTGTCCTATATGACTTCTTCCTTTTTCCATAAGTATCTTTTGAGTTTTCAATGAGGTTTCCAAGAGCTATATCCTACATAGCTATAGATTTTGTCCCAGACATCCTTCATGCTACTTATGTCACGAGCTCTTATTTCTAACGCCTCTACCATGATGCCATTCTCTAATATGATGCATCCTATCTTATTTTACCAAGCTTCCTATCTATAATTTACACAATAACAGAATACCTTTTAGTGAAGGAGATTATCTCAGTGATAGTAGAGATCTCTCACTTCCTCCTTCTTAGACTTCTTTATTTCAGGTTCTTCCATTTGTTCGGTAATATGGTCTTCTTCCTTGTTTCTCTTGTTATTGTCCCTTTTAAGTTTGGAACAATCTCTTCTATAGTGCCCATATTCTTGACATCCATAGCACTGTACCTTAGCCATGTTCTTCTTTTTCTTTTGAGGACCAAATTTACCAAACTTTCCCTTTCCATATGCTTGATTCTACTCATTTGATCCCACATTAGTTTTTGCCTTCAGTCTGGTTTCTTCGATCTTGAATAATGACCATAAATCTTGGAAAGGCGTGGCTTCTTTCTTCCCATAAATACTTAAAGTGAAGTTGCCCCATTCCGTCGGTAGTGCATTTAATACCACAATGGTTATTTCTTTGTCAGACATTATTTTGCCCAATCTTGAAGTTGATCTCTTATTTCTGAAATCCTCATAAAATATGAGGCTATTCCGTCTTCCCTTGAGATCTTCAATTTGGAGAGTTCTTGCCTTTAGAGATATAACTTGTCCTGCAGTACTTATGGAAAACAACTCCAGTTTGTCATATATTGCTTTTGATGTGTCTAATTTTGATAAATATGGGATAAGAGAGTCTTTGATGGATTCTATGAGAATCCTCTAGGCCCTCACTTCCCCTTTCATGAATTTAGCAAGTGCTTGAGTATCTTCTTTCAGAGGTTGAGTTATTGACCCCTTGATGTGATCCATGACTTCATTCTCAATAAGGTTTAGGTTGGTTCTTTTCTTCCATGCAAGAAAATTAGAAGCTCCAACTAATTTGTTGTTCTCCTTGCAAAAAGACATTTTGATAGATTCAGATGAAGTCATATACTTGAGTAGATGATGCTTTCTTCACTTGCTTCCTCCTTGATCTTGATAGTGATGTAGATAGTAGAAGATTACTCCTTGCATATTCTTTAATGAGAGAGAGCTTGCTTTACGAACCCCTTTTGAAGATGATGATAATGACCTTCGATCTAATCTTCCTTATTCTTTGAAAAGCTTCCACTCCTTAGATGATGGAGTGGTGATCTTGGAAATGCTTCTAGGGTTTTGGTCTTTCTTTCTTCTTCCTCCTTCATGATGATTCCAAGACTCTTGCTAAAGTAGTTTTCTTCGATCTAGGGTTTCAGTATGATGAAGATTTTGATCTCTTGCTTGGTATCCTTTGTCTTGCTTTGATCCCTTTGAAACTCGATCCTTGTGTGCCTCCTTGATTAGATGCCCCTTCTTGACTTTAGCACCTTCGCTCTGATACCATGTTGAGAAATCTAGGGCATCAATAGATAGTTGATTTCTCTGCTTAAGATAATTGCTTGTGATAGTCTTTTGCTTCTTGATTACAGTATTTTCTTCTTTAGTTATTATTATGTTCTTTTGATCAAGACAATTACCAAATCATGAACAATAAGGAGGCAAGAGACATAGTATATAGGCTTGTCAGCCAGGGCCAAAACCTCTCACTCTTTGAGAGGAAAACCCAAACGAAATTCTTCTTATAGATCTTCAATTGGCGAACACCAAGACCATGACAAAGACCCTTGACACTAGAGTCCTCCCAATACCAAGTCACTAGCGTCCTCTCCAATGCTGCCCTTCCTCTTCTCCTTCTCGGCTTCCTTCAGAATCTCGGTCTCTTCTTGTAGGTCTGCAACCCTACCACAAAAACCCTAGATTACTTTCGCTTCCTTGAATAGTCTCCTTAAGATAGAGACTTATTTCACTTCTACTTGGCTCCTTCTAGCGAGGTCTTCTATCCAAACAAGATCACTTCAATGTAGTTGCAATCCTTTGACCTTCTCTTGACACTTTCAGATCTGCTACCTTCGCACATGGGAAGACAAATTAGCCCAAAACAATCACAACTATCTTCGCTATCCTTTCTTCTTGCTGCTTTGATATAGAGGCTTCTTCTAGTGTCTCTTTCACACTTCTTTGTAGACTTGCTTCACCGAATTGCTTGTCTCCAAATGAGGACAAGAACTTGTATATATAGTTGCTGGTCATGACTGTTTAGGCCGACATGATCTTTGAGAAGGCTGACTTCATCTTCTAGAATAATCTCTTCGTTGTAGGTCGACTTGATGAGGGCTAGTGACAAGGTCTCGGAGGATGACTTAACATAGACAAGTATGACTCTTTTCAATGTGTAACATGTCTTCATTACATGACAATGACTCTTTAGAATTTTATGACTAGATGACAAAAATTCCTAAGGGCTCTTAATGGGAGTCTCAACTAAAAATAAAATCTCTTGCTCATGAAACCCATGATGCAAGCATTACAATAATTTTATTTTTCTTCTTTGCATCTCTTACATAAAATCACAATTACATGTCATTATGAACAACGAACCTAGTTACACTTTTCAACATGGGGGGTAGTCCCTATGAAATGTGAAGATGCAAGATTCGTTAGCAACCAACAAGGCCAGGAGACACAACTGAATGGCCTAGCAACTTGGTTAATTTAGCAAGTTTAGTGATTTGATTAGATTATCTTAAAAGACCAGTGCCTTGAATGGAGTCAATTTACTCGCTTAAAATGAATTTATTTACCAAGTCATTGGATGAATAGTCGCTGCCTTAGGATGCCTCACTATCCTATATGAAATGCAACACCTAAAAACTAATTGAAATGCAAGATCTTGGTTTATTTTAGATTAGATGCCTAACTAGGTGAATCCTTTCCCTTAGCTATTTTGAAACTAGTCTCTAGACTAGGTTATGGAGAGAAGCCCAGGGAAAGATAACAATGGCTATACTAATGATACATCCCTTAGGAATCTAACCACCTAATGCCTTCGGTACCACAGGCACTAGCTCTGACGACTGCAAGGTCACCGTGTTAACCAATAAAGAGGGTCTAGATTTCGCAAGCAAGGTGGTCCTAACGTATTTCAACCAAGCTTATGCTTGGAGGTAAGTTAATTAATGCAAGGCTAATCTAAGGATGTAAATGCAAGATGAGATATTACTTTTAAGTGATATTGTTAAATGTCTTAAATACTTAGAGACAAATTGTAATGATATTCGATTCTATAACAATGAAGTACTTAAGAATGTATAATGACAGTCTTCACCAAAAGAAAAGTGCTCAACGAAACAAGATAGATGGCGCCGAAATGGTGCCAAGATCAAGACAATTGCTCATGAAATAACCATAAATACAGTGCTTCTTTCAACAATGAAGTTAGATGATAGTATGTTAAAATTGACAACTAGGGCCAAACTCCATGTGGGTCTTCTTATTCATGGCATCTGATATTTTTCTTGGATTCCTCTCGTCGAGAGGTGTAGGATTGATCTAAAGATTATCTGATTCCAACATTTATTCATGGAGATATGAATTTATTTGTGTTATGTAACAATTCGTCGAGGTCGACCAACAACCAAATTGCCCCCACTTATCCTCCATGTTTTATTATAAATAGAGGTGGCCTTCAAGTCATTTGACACACACCTCTTGTGATCTCTTCCTCTCCACTTGTCTTTGGGTTTTGGTGGGAGGAGAGATCTTAAGATGTTATGCTGCTCATGGAGGAGACACAACTTCTTATACGCTGCCAAGGAAAGCCCTTATCACAGTCAAGGAGAAGCCCTAGACATGGAGCTGAAAGGGTTTTCTAAAGAGACCTACGCTATAATAAATCATAGTCCATGAAGCTAGCCTTATTGCTGGTATGGAGAAGCCCTAACCACTGCTAAATGATGCCCTAATACGCTGTCCTAGACCGCAGTCATTAGGAGTGTGTATGCAGCAAGAAGAGCCACTTAATGCAGTCATGATGGAGGCTCCCATTCACAGTCAAAGGGATCCTTTATACGCAGCTAAAGGAAGATCCATAAAAGCCCTAACTGCAATCCTCTATACACAACTAGTCACAGTCAAAGGGAACCTAAATGAACTCCTAATCTGTAGTAAGAAGGAGACTCTTACACAGTCCTAAAGGATGTAATTTAGGTGTTATTCAAGCAAGGAGAACTTGCACATCTTAGTCACAGTAAAGGAGGGTGCTATAGGCATGCTCAAGGAGGCTCCAAACAACAACATTTAAATGTGCACTAGGACGCAGTCAATAAGGCTTTAATCCACAGCTAAAGGGAGCTCTAGCCTCTGTCCTATCCGTAGTAAAGGAGGCCTAAGAAGAGGCTCCTATTTGCTGTTCTAAATTGCAGATCAAGAGGTGACCCCATCCGCAGTTAAGGGTGATTGTCCATAGCTACAGGAGGATGGTCACAGGTAGTCTTACACAGTCACCTAGCCACTGAGATTATGCCTCATTTTTGTAGGTGACAACATGGCCATTTGTTTGGGTATGTTATGCTAGGAAGAAGTATCCAATAGGGTTGCTACATAAAGTCTGATTGGATCACTGTGTGAAGGGACAAGCAAAATGAATATGTTGCCTGAAGACTGTGTGTTAGGCCGCAGGCCATAACATCAAAGTCAAGTATGGATATTTAAGGACTCATATCATTAGCATTATGTGTGGAGCTGTTGTGTGTTATACTGCTGAGATCTCAGACTATTAGAGGGTTGTATGGTGATGTTCCAATATGAGATGGACAGAGCTATAATCACGGGTTCATTGAGGATTAGACAACTAGCTAGTTGCAGCATGGTGATAGATGCAGCATGATGGATGCAGTATGATGAGTGCAACATAGTGTAATGAAGTGCAACATAGTGATGGGTATAGCATGGTGATGGAATCACCTGCGTTCAGATCTGCTACCTCATGTGTCATCTTCCTAGAGAAGATCTCTGCTCTTATTTTGACAAGTCAAAATGTTGACTTCTGATGTATATGTACTATCTCTCTCTCTGCTGAACTATTGAAGAACATAAGAAGAATTGATCAAGGGTTTCCCTACATTGGGGTTTATCCCTGGCTGGTGCCACATCTTGTGTCCTCTTATCTTGGCTTGTCTTTTGGGATTTATGTTTATGTTCTATCTGCATTTTACTATCATGCTAAATGTGATTGCTAATCTGGAATTGATATTGAGCTAATATGGAAAATTGAAGTAAATTTACTCTCAGCATAGAACATACCTAAAATTAACATGGTATCAGAGGTGAGGTGAAGACAAAGCCCAAGCAAGAGTGAAAGAGCCATCACCGAAGACAGTTGGAAAGGACAAAAAGGCTCAATGGGTTCCTCATCCCTCTTCAAATTCACCAAGGGTGAAGTTGAAGCAAAGAAGATTATCAAAGTGGCGCATTAGAAGCATTTGGTGGCCTACCTATAGGTCACTTCCATGGGAAGTCTGGATCTAAAAATGGAAGGAAAGGCAGATGCCTTGCTTGCAATAAATTTGGCCGTTATGCGAGGAAGTGTCCAAATAGAAGGGACACATCACTTGATGATGATAACAATCATTCCAGGGGTCTTCAATGATCAAAGGAATGGCAGGTACAATGGCAAAGGGATAAAAGGAGTGCAGGTCATCAAGGAAATGGCTGACTCTTCAAGGAAAACAAGGAACTCCAGGTATGAAGAATCAAATGTTGTTTTTGAGTATTATCTTATATCGGCCCTCGCCACCGGACTCGTTGGGAAAATTGATAGTGGTGTCTCAAGGCACTTCACCGGACTCAAGGAAGCTCTCTCTAATTTGATAGAGAAGGAAACAATCATGGAGATTATTCTTGGAGACAATGCCACCTATCCCGGAAAGGGTGCAGGGAATGTTTATCTTCAAATGGATCAGGATAACTCGCAAGAAGTTCTTTATGTACCTGATCTCAAAAAGAACCTGGTGTCCATTTCAGAGATGGATGTCAAAAGTTTCAAGGTGGCATTCATCGATGGAAAGGTACGTGTTTGACAAAGGAAATTTTCAAGATGCTTTTACTCTTGGGTTCAGGGTTGGAAATTTGTATCAAGTTGTAGGAAGTCCATTGGGGACCATGTCGGTTGACACATCTCTTCTATAGCACCGGAGGTCTGCCCATCTTCATTATGGGGTCCTACCCGACGTAAGACAGATGGTGACAGGGATGCCTGAATTCAAAGAAGAGCATGAAGGTACATGTTTGAGATGTACCAAAGGAAATCTTACAAGGGGACCATTCCCCTCATGTTATAACAAGGCCACAATTGTGATCAACCCAAGGGGTTTGAGATTCATGTTCAGGAATCTCCTGTATGCAGGTTGAAGAAAGCTTTCTATAGTTTGAAGCAAGCACCCCGGGCTTGGTATGAGAGGATTGATAGCTAGCTGATGAAGTTGAGATCCACTAGGAGTGAAGCAAATCCAAATCGTTTCTTTAAGGTTGTGGATGATAGACCTCTCATATTGGTACCTTATGAGGTTGTGGACAACCTCTTTCTGACAGGTGCAGACCATCTCATTTGCAAAAGTAAGAGGGAGCTAGATTCCAGATTTGGAATGGTGAACTGCAAGCTCGTGACTACCTCGATGAAGCCTAATTTTAAGAAGTTATGTGGTAGTGATGCCACACCTGATTTGGGAAATGCCTATGAGTTTCATAAACTCATACTATCCTTGATGTTCTTGGTGAACTCCCGTCCGTATATATGTTTTGCAGTTAGTATGTTGAGCTCATATATGGGTGAGCCTCACTGGATTGGTGCCAAGAATCATTTGAGATATCTTCAAGGAACAATCTCTCATGGATTGAGACATATTGTCGGAAATGTGAAATTGCATGATTATTCTGATGCTGATTAGGTAGGCAGTGTGGAGGATCGCAAGAGCACCTCTAGGTGCTAGTTCTCTTTGGGTTCTGCTTTGATATCCTGGATGATCAGGAAGCAGAAGTCGGTTGCTTTGAGCACCACTGAGGTTGAATACAGAGTTACAAGTAAGACCTCGTGTGAAGCTGTTTGGTTGTATAAGCTCTTTTGTGAGTTGTTTGGACACGTGCTGAATACCATCGTGATCTTCTGTGACAACTAGAGGGGGATTCGTTTGTTGAGGAATCCCGTGTTCTATGATCGCTCCAAGCATACAGACATCAGGTACCACTTTATCCGGGACGTGGTACAATGGGGAGAAAGAAGGCTCCATCACTTTGGGACTAATGTGCAGGTCGCCGATATTCAGATGAAGCCCCTGGGAAAGGTCAAATTCTTGACTTTCCGAGAATGACTAGGAGTCGTGGAGAGATTCTCTCCTGAAGGTCCAGGATAATATGGACATTGAGCTCTGGGAGCTCCAGGGGGCTTGGGGGTACTTCTTGGAGCGATGAGCAACCATAGGGTGAGTTGTTCAACCATCCCCTAGTGGTCTGCTATGTAGGCAGGATGAGTGGTTCATCCTTCTCTTGCCAGGATACAATCATAGGGTGAGTGGTTCATCCTTCCCCTAGTGATTTGTTGTGTACAAGGTGAGTGGTTTAGCATTCCCTTGGGATACCCCATGGCGACATGTAGGTAGGATGAGTGGTTCATCCTTCTCCTGCTGAGACATCCTACCCATGCAGTCTGGGACTCATGGGAAGTACCTCTCATCTGGCCAATGAGTAGGGAAATGAGGACAGGGACCATAGTAGTACCAATGGACGCTTTGTGTTGCTATCGTACTTCCTATGCTAGGATGATATTGATTTGGGATCAATTGGAACTGACTTTGGGTTAGTAAGAGTGATATAACTCACTCTCTTTTGGAACTAACTCCAAGTCAGTAAGAGTGGTATGAGACACTCATTATTTGGATCTGATTTCGGATTAGTAACAGTGGTATGACACACTCTCTTTATAGGGGACTGACTTCGAGTCAGTAGAGGATGGTATGATACATTCTCGATCACTTCTTCTTCATAGTTCAGCACAATAGAGCATAATAGGGCAGAGCAGTGCAGGGCACTAATGGCAGAGATAGTACAGATTGTCAAATGGATTTGCAGATGGAGTTCTCCCTAGTTGAGAGGGACTGTTAAAATTGGCAACTAGGGCCAAACTCCGTGTGGGTCTTCTTATTCATGGCAGCTGATATTTTTCTTGGATTCCACTTGTCGAGAGGTGTAGGATTGATCTAAAGATCATCCGATTCCGACATGTATTCATGGTGATATGAATTTATTTGTGTTCTGTAACAATTCGTCAAGGTCGGCCAGCAACCAACTTGCCACCACTTGTCCTCCACGTTTTATTATAAATAGAGGTGGCCTTCAAGTCATTTGACACACACCTCTTGTGATCTCTTCCTCTCCACTTGTCTTTGGGTTTTGGTGGGAGGAGAGATCTTAAGATATATTACGCTGCTCTAGGGAATGCCCTAGACCCTAACACTGTCATGGAGGAGACACAGCTTCTTATACGCTGCCAAGGGGAGCCCTTATCACAGTCAAGGAGAAGCCCTAGACGTGGAGCTGAAAAGGTTTTCTAAAGAGACCTACGCTGCCCTAAATCACAGTCCATGAAGCCAGCCTTAACGCTGGTATGGAGAACCCCTAACCACTGCCAAATGATGCCCTAATATGCTGTCCTAGACCACAGTCATTAGGGGTGTGTATGCAGCAAAAGGAGGCACTTAACGCAGTCATGATGGAGGCTTCCATTCGCTGTCAAAGGGAACGTCTATACGCGGCTAAATGAAGATCCATAAAAGCCCTAACTGCAGTCCTCTATACACAGCTAGTCACAAAAGTCAAAGGGAACTTAAATGAACTCCTAATCCGCAGTAAGAAGGAGACTCTTTCACAGTCCTAAAGGATGTAATTTAGGTGCTGTTCAAGCAAGGAGAACTAGCACATCTTAGCCGCAGTCAAAGAGGGTGCTATAGGCAGCTCAAGGAGGCTCCAAACAGCAACATGTGCACTAGGATACAGTCAATAAGGCTTTAATCCGCAGCTAAAGGGAGCTCTAGTCTCTGTCCTATCCGTAGTAAAGGAGGCCTAAGAAGAGGCTCCTATCTGCTGTTCTAAACTGCAGATCAAGAGGTGACCCCATCCGCAGTTAAGGGTGACTGTCCATAGCTACAGGAGGATGGTCACAAGCAGCCTTACACAGTCACCTAGCCACTGAGATTATGCCTCACTGCTGTATGTGACAACATGGCCATTTGTTTGGGAATGTTATGCTGGACAGAAGTATCCAATAGGGCTGCTGCATAAAGTCTGATTGGATCACTGTGTGAAGGGACAAGCAAAATGAATATGCTGCCTGAAGACTGTGTGTTAGGCCGCAAGCCATAACATCACAGTCAAGTATGGATGAAAAGGACTCATATCATTAGCATTATGTATGGAGCTGTTGTGTGTTATACTTGCTGAGATCTCAGACTATTAGAGGGCTGTATGGTGATGTTCCAATATGAGATGGATAGAGCTATAATCATGGGTTCATTGAGGAATGACAGCTAGCTAGGTGCAGCATGGTGATAGATGCAGCATGATGGATGCAGTATGATGAGTGCGGCATAGTGTAGTGAAGTGCAGCACAGTGATGGGTGCAGCACAGTGATGGGTACAGCATGGTGATGGAATCACCTGCGTTCAGATCTGCTACCTCATTTGTCATCTTCCTAGAGAAGATTTCTGCTCTTATTTTGACAAGTCAAAATGTTGACTTCTGATGTATATGTACTATCTCTCTCTCTGCTGAACTATTGAAGAACATAAGAAGAATTGATCAAAGGTTTCCCCACATTGGGGTTTGTCCCTAGCTGGCACCACATCTTGTGTCCTCTTATCCTGGCTTGTCTTTTGCGACTTATGTTTATGTTCTATCTGCATTTTACTATCATGTTAAATGTGATTGCTAATCTGGAATTGATATTGAGCTAATATGGAAAATTGAAGTAAATTTGCTTTCAGCATAGAACATACCTAAAATTAACATAGTATATAAACACAATTAACAAATTCTTAAGGCCACTTTAGATTACAACAATGGAATGCCAATGTGCCAATTAGAGACAAAAAGAGCCAATCTCAAGATTACAATTATGATCGTCAATTAAGCACTTTATGAGTGACTTGATAAACTTAGATATGAAGCTCACTTGTAAGACATAATATTAGTTACACTTGTCATAAAAGAAGTTCCCACAAGAAATGCTATGATCACAAGGAACAATGTAACCAATTATCCAATTCTTTAGCAATGTGATAGCAATGACAAGTAAGAATATTTCAACGACACAATAATGCTAGTTATCAATGAGAGAAAGAGAGCATTCATTAACAATATTATTTCTTAGAGCAATTAGCCAACAATCACCAATTAGTGCACTTCTGTTCTCAATTAGATTTACCAATCATGAAATGCTTATGCAAAAACTCAATGTATGCAACATACAATTGGATGCAAGAGATGCAAGATACAATGAGATGCAAGATGGAGCAACCAAGAAGCCAATGATTGCAGCAGTAAGAGAAACACCAAATTTCACTAGACAACACTTGCTAAAAATGCACAAGATGCAAGGAGTGAATGCCAAGTGAAAAGAGATGATTGTCAACAACTTTTGACACTACTACTATGCTTATATCAGGCTTTAATATGGATATATTAGACCTCTGATTAGTATGAAAACCTTTAAGAAATGACAAGGTATGCCAATAAATGCAAGCCCAATGAGTGCAAATGATATGCTAATGATTAAATATGACTGCTAGCTTGCCTTCACGCCACTGTTATATTATTTTACCATTGCTGTAGGTGAATTTAGATGGCTGTAGCAAACATATCAGTTCTAGAATTTTACCCACAGTCCACAAAACTTCACTTATATCAAATCAATTCGACTACAAGATCAGTATTAAATGCCTTAAGTGAATGATTAGTGAATTTAGGATTATTTTGGATGTGTTTAGGCCCCGAATACATTGCTATGATAAAATGCTTCAAAATTATAAATGGATACAATGATGACAAAGAGGGATTATAGGGCAAACCAAGAGGCCTTATGTCCTTGTAGATGAATAGAGGCCCTTTCAAGGAGCTTGACCACCTGCAATCACCAAGTTAGCTCCAAAATTGTTGCAAAACCAAATGTTAGGGACAAAATGGCAATGCAAACTAACTCAATGACTGAAGAATGATTGAATGAGGGCAAAGAAGGGCTAGAAGAAGGCCAACGATGAGGCTAGAAAGGCCAAGGAAGGGCAACGATAGGCCATAGAGGCCATGACTAGGGGAAACAAGGCCAATAGGGTTGTCGTCCAAGGGAAAAGAGGCCAAAGATGGGGGCCGAGAGGTTTTGAGACCTTTCTAAGGCCACAACAAGGCCAAAGATAGGCTGTAGCTAGGATTCAAGGCCTAGTAAGGCTTGCGACTCAAGGAAAAGAGCCCCTAGGGCTCACGACTGGGATGGAAGATGGGTATGGTAAAGGAAAAAAGGCCCTTAGTCCTGCGGCTCACCCAAACAAGCAAGAAAGGCTGATGTAGAGGGAGGAGAGGCCATAGATAGGGTGGAAGGGGTGATGGCTAGGCCCTAAAGGCCTTAAATTTTTTTCTAAACCCTACAATGACAAAAATTTACCTTAAAATGTCAAAATTTGCTTCCTTGAGGGTACACGCCTTCCTTTCTTGGCTAGACGTTGAGCTTGGAGGGAGGCTAGAGGCTAGATCTTGCCTTCCTAGGCCTAGATCAGTCTCAAAACCCCATAAAATTGCTCCATTATGCTGGACGTCTCACTCAGAGGAGTGAAACCCTTCAAAACCCTAGTCTTGGGGCTTGATCCTCTTTAAAAAAATTCGATCTTTTTGATGGCTTGAGAAAATCACTTGCAAATGAATGAAAGAATTTCCCAAAACCCCAAATATATACAAAAATTTCAAAACCCCAAAACCCCAAGTGCTACAAAATAAAAACAAGGGTTAGAAATAATTTACAAATATCTACAAATGTACAATGTTTGCAAATTAAAATTATTAGCTCTCATTAGCATGTTAAATCTTTTTAGCCCAAGATCAAATAAAATTTTGAGAAGATTTTTTAAATAAATTTTATGGATGAATGATTTCTAAGGATAAATCAGCGAAAAACCCTTTTGCAAAATAATTCACCACAATGAAAGCTTAGAGCCCAAAGAAGGTCGACTCTTCCCCACAGTCTGTGAACTTGGAGCCCAAGGGCTAGCGTACCTGTAAATCTCTATAAATTTTCAAGATAAATCGTTAGATCATATAGTGAATAAAATCACCTAAGATAACTCGTACAAATATAATGTTCTTATCACTGACAAATGAAATAACAATTTAAAAAAATATTCAACACAATATAGGATAAACACACAACCAATACATACCACAAATCAACAGATAGAAGAACACCATGAACTGAACCCCAGAGTCTTTCTATTATGATAAAAAATGTTCTCAACAGAGTAGTAGCTCAGTACAAGCATTTCAAAATCACTAAATCTGAAGATGGGAAATAAAAGATCAATAGCTTCTTTATATAGAGAAAACCCCTCCAAGTGGAAAATAACAGCTAGTTGGTTTGATCCTCGTCAAACTAATCTCAACCATTGAAAATAACTTGATCTTCTTTTAATCTCCACTGTCGAATTTTAATTTTTGAGGAAGAATTAGAATTTCTCTAAAAAACCATTTTTTATTAATCCAAAATTTAATATTTTGGATTAATTTCCTCAAAAATTTGACTTTGACTTAACCACCAAGGTGCAAGGGTTCAAATTTTTTAAAATATCCATTTTTCCCTTGGTGGAGTACCTCCAAAGATTGACTTTTTTTTGACCCACAATTTTTTGCTTATTTTCCACTTGGAGAGAAATTAATTTCTCTATAATTATTTATTGACTCAAAATTAATTAATTTTCTGGCTTAGAATTTTTATTTAATTTAGCCAGAGAAATTAATTAATTGACTATGGAGGGGATTAATAAATTTTTCCATCCTCATATTTTAGCCATGGTTTCTGATTGTGAAGGACAATGCATCAAAATATTTTTACATTAAAATAATTACAAATTCAACCCTTGAAAGGGGAAAACACCTTTAGGCATGGACCCTCAATAATTTACCCAATTCTGTGACACAATATGATCTAGTATGAAACAAAGTATGCTTATAATAAAATAATTTAGCCATGGTGTTCTAATTACGAGGGACCATGCACCAAAATTATTCCTAAATACACTTCCACATCAGAGTCAATAAACACTAGGAGTCACCTAAGACCTTGTCAACGAATTCCACCCTAGCTTTGGGGTTTAAACTGGAAGAAAAAATCTATCGATTATGCATGTTTACAAACACACATAATTTAGGGAGGTTATAAAACTTCTTATGATGAAATCCTTTGCCAAAATAAGAGGCTTACCTAGGTGTTGTTACATAATTAAATGGTCATACTAGCATCATTTACAATAAAACTTGTAGAAATTGTGTTTACAATGATATGTTCATGCTGATAGATGACTTTGATCTTTGAAAAAATTTCGCGACTTGCTTGTACACTGTTTTTTTCAGACTGTTGACAAAATTGTGGACAACACTTCTATTGTGAGTTGGAAGATACATCAGATGGATGTAAAGACCGCATTCTTTAATGGTGTGATTGAGGAGGAAGTGTACATAGAACAACCTTAGGGCTTTGAGGTACATGGGAAGGATTCCCATGTTTGCATATTGAAGAAAGCTTTGTATTGATTCAAGCAGGCACTGCATGGTATTTCAAGATTAATGGATACCTGAAGAGTTTGGGCTTCACCAAGAGTGATGCGGATCTTGACCTTTATTTCATGGTTGTTGAGGGTGATCCTTTGATCTTGTTGCTGTATGTTGATGATCTGTTCCTTCTTGGGGCAGAGAGGCTCATTGTCGGGTGCAAGAGGGAGTTGGCCTCGGAGTTTGAGATGAAGGATCTAGGTTTGATGCATTTCTTGGGATTGGAGGTGTTGCACAGACTTGATGAGATCTTCCTCGGACATGGGAAGTACATTGTTAAGATGTTGAGGAGATTCAACATGATGTACTACAAGTCCATGGCTACATCGATAGTGATAAATCTGAAGAAGCTAAGTGATTTCGCTTCAGATTCAGATTTTTTGGATCCCACTATGTACAAGCAGTTGATTGGATCCTTGATGTATTTGGTTAACACTAGGCTAGATATTTGCTTTGCAGTGAACACCTTGAGCCAGTATATGGTTGAGTTGAGGCATGTACAATGGGTTGCACCAAAGCATATGTTGAGGTACCTACATGGTATAGTTGGATATGGTTTGAGATATGTCTCAGGCGGTGAAGTGAGGCTGCAGGGATATACTGATTTAGATTGGGTTGGGAGTGCAGAGGTGTTAAAATTGGCAACTAGGGCCAAATTCCATATGGGTCACCTTATTTATGGACGCTGATATTTTTCTTGGATTCCTCTCTCCGAGAAGTGTAGGATTGATCTAAAGATCATCCGATTCCAACATGTATTTATGGAGATATGAATTTATTTATATTATTGACAATTTGTCAAGATTGGCCAACAAGCAAAACAATCATTTTTACCCCCAACTTAACCTCAACATTGCATATAAAAGGAGGAGACCTTTTGGCATTATTTCACCATCTCATCCTCACATCCTTCTCTCTCCTCTCTTGTTTGGGTACTTATAGCTGGAGCAGAATCTCTCACACGTGCGAAGGAGGAAGTTTGATTTCTGTTTAGGGCAGCGTTGACTGAGATTGACCGAAGCTGCAAGAACGCTATTTGGACAGTGTTTGACCAGTGTTGACTCTTCTTGATTGTGGATTAGGTTAGGTTGCCTCTCCTTGGCAAGCCGCAGTTCTGGACAACCTCTTTGACCTTGTTTGGACCAGCGTTGATTGTGCTAGGGCTTGTTGTAGGCTTGACTACTATTGACCGAAGTTTGAGTGGGATTTTCGGGCTGTTTTGGGCTGATACTTCTTGCTGTTGGAGGCTAAGTTGACTGAGCGTTCACCAAGCTTGATTGGAGGTCAATCTGACTTGTTTGACTAGATTTGACTTTGTTGCTTAG
The DNA here is from genome assembly GCA_000404065.3 of Pinus taeda. Classification (NCBI taxonomy): domain Eukaryota; kingdom Viridiplantae; phylum Streptophyta; class Pinopsida; order Pinales; family Pinaceae; genus Pinus; species Pinus taeda. Next base: position 61,763 of record APFE031366774.1, read on the forward strand.
GGTTTGCTGTTGCTGTCATAAAATATCAGTTTTGTATATTTGTACTATCTCTCTCTCTGCTGAACTATTGAAGATTATAAGAAGAATTGATCAAGGGTTTCCCTACATTGGGGTTTGTCCCTAACCGGTGCCACATCTTGTGTCCTCTTGTCTTGGCTTGTCTTCTACTGTTTATGTTTATGTTCTATTTGCATTTTACTATCATGCTGATGTGGTTGCTAATCTAGAAATTGATATTGGGCTAATAAGAAATTTGAAGTAATTTGCTCTTAAGCATAGAACATACCAAAAATTAACAAGAGGACAAAAAGAGCACCTCAGGGTGTTGCTTTAGCTCAGGATCAACTATGATATCCTGGTTTAGCACGGAGTAGACTTCTGTCGCACTCAATACAATAGAAGAGTATATCACAACCAATGTCGTAGGGCAGGAAGCAGTGTGATTTCAGAAGCTACTTGCAGGGATTTTTGATTAGGCGTTAGAGACGACCTTGATACATTGTGATAATCAAAGTGGTGTTAAGTTCTTGGAGAATCCAGTATTTCATGACAAGTCGAAGCACATTGAGATCAAATATCACTCCATTTTAGACATGGTGCAGAAGGGAGTAGTGAAGCTGTAATACATATCCACAAACGAGTAGATTGTGGACATTCTCACCAAGCCTTTGTCTAGATCAAAGTTTGTATACTTCAGAGCTAAGTCACAGGACACGTCCCCTAGGGTCCCGTGTCCCGTATTTCACGTATTGGACACGAAAACAACCCTAATACGTGTCGAATACGATTTTTATCGTGTCATAAAAAATGGAATACGTATTCTCCGTTTTCGTACGTGTCATACATTCCGCATACATGTATTTCAGGTATAGAATACGTTGCATTAACGTATTTCACCGTTTTGATTACGTACTGGGGGAAAAACACTTCTTAAACCCTACGCGTGGTCTTTTCGGGTTATTTTTGTTGGAGCTGTCGCCGTCTGGAGCTGTGAGCTGTCGTCGTGTGCACTGTGTAGCGTTCAAGAGCCAAGACCGTCCGGCGTCGGCGTAAACCTGTAAGCCACCACTACCAGGAACTGTAACCTGTTCCTGCGTTGCATTTCTTATAGTTGTTAAGTTATTTGTCAAACGAACAGCGGCCCGCGGGTTTAGAATTGTTTATCATTTCTCATTGATAGAATGACTGCCTTCGACCGTTGACTACGAACCCTGTATTGTCCTTTGACCACGGATCCTGAACCTATGCTGGCTTGACGTAGACCACTACACTTTTTCACCGACTGATTCGGGTGGAGACCACGACTACTATGCATATTGCTTATAGAATTCAGGGGAAAATGTATGATCATACAATATACTAAAATTTTTGGCTTTGAAACAACCACGGGAGACACCACCTCCACCCAACACAGGTCAAATGACGGGAAACTCCCAGACGTTCCCATTTTAGTGATAAGAAAATTTCTCGACAGTTCTGGCTTCACTGATGAATTCATGGGTGGCGTATCACAACCAAACCCCTCACAATTCCTTTTGCTGAACTGTAAGGCTCTGTCATCAAATCCAGAGCGAATTTGAGCCAAAGTCCTCCCAAAGTGTCGCTCCTAATTTGAAGTATGTAATGAAACGAGAGGATGAGATACCCAGTTTCATCGTTTATAGAAATTCGAGAATTTCCCAGGAGAGTGTGAGCATTAGAGAAGGATTAAGCCCAAACAGAGAATTTATGGCGAAATTCAGGTCTCAGTGAAACTGCCTCGCTGTGACATAAGAGATACTTGATTAAATCCAAATCCATTCAAGACTCCAGTGATCCACCATATGTAATCCATGAACACAATAAATCAAATTACATTCACACCTGCATTTTATGGTTGTTGTTTGAAAATACCTCCACGTTTAAGAGAAGCACCCAAGAAATGCTGTTTCCATAACATTTCCGTTTCTTGATTATTTCTTAGAAATTCTTTCCCCTGCCATACCATTTCTGAACACATAATTCCAGAATAAATTAACTATCGACAGAACGTGTAATCAACCACTCAAATTTCTATCAATGCCATAACACAAACCAGCAAAAGCCACTATAGTCTATCATATGGTACGTTCTCCAACAGGACTGATTTTGAGAAACGACAGGAGCACAAAAGTTTTCTATCAAATCAAGAAGAAATCTAGATATTTCATCTTTCATGCACATGTACATGTCAATATTAGTTTCAGAAATCATTTGCAGATATCATATTCACAATCAAGAAAAGCACACTATTTAAGATGGTCTATCTCCCATAGTATGCTAAAAGTATAAGTGCTCTATAGCTGAAAAATGTATGCACTGTGAAACTATGATGTTTCATTGCAGTGTGCAATTTTCTGGCACTTAGGACAAAGGGTGTGGGAGTATGAACTGAAGGGATAACTGTCCAAATAAACCAAGCTAGTTCCCATAAGAAAGCGCTGCTGAACAACTTAAAGAAAATTATTTCCATGATATGGATTTTTAATTTCTTTAGAAAAATAATGGCTAATACAAACTTATGTGGCTATACCCTGAATGACCAAGGATATTGGAAGAAATACCACAAATTGCAAAACAAATACAAGGATAGCTGATCAGGATAGCGACTCTAGACAAATTCACTGACAAAACATTTGGTGAAGAAACCTCACAAACTCAGAGGGAACGATGGTATTTTCTGGTGGTTTTTTAAGTGGCTGTAAGCCTGTAGCCTGTACAGTGTAGGCTGTAACTTTCTCTATCATATCCCCTGCACAGATTGCTAAGAGCCTGTACAGTGTAGGTTGTATTCTACAACAGTTAGCCTTCAGAAGTTAGAACTGTGCACACAGACAGTGAATGGTCAGTTAGAACTGTGCACACAGACAATGAATGGGCAGTGAGTGAAATATACCAGCCTTAAGGCGCATTGTACCACAGTAATCTAGGACAATTCACATATTGAATCATATTGATATAACAGTTCTGAGTTTCAGTTAACTTTATAATTTATAATTGTTTAACTTTAATTGTTTTTTTTTGTAGGTGAAGGTGTGTGGACTTATAACAGAGAGAAGAATTAGGATTAATGGCTCAATCATCCAAGGCAGCCGGTAGAGGTCAAAGGAAGGGCAGTGCTTTTCGTGGTCCCCCCCCTCCAAGTGTTTCTGTTTCACCTTCTCCTGGTCATAGTGCTCCAAGTGCTTCAAGTGAAGCTGTAGGTGTTCAGCCAACATTAACATATGATGCTGTTGCAGCAAGACAACAAACACAGCTAAAAAAATACCCTCTCTGGAAGTATGTAACCAAGAAGCAAGTGCCAAAGACTGGTCCGGGAGGGAATGTGCATTGGTCTTGTAATTTCTGCAAGGGTGAATTTAAGAGCACTTACTTTCGAGTTAAGGGCCATTTGTTGGGCCTTCCTTGTGGAATTGGAGCATGCAAAAAGATCAGTCCTAGAGAAAAAATGGATTTGGAAAGGGAGGATGCAGCTGACTCTGGGAATGTGGTGGCAGCAAGCAGGAAAACTAGTAAAAATGAAGATCCTCTTCCATTCTTGAGGAATTCTAATAGTAGTCGATTTGGGAGAAAAGAAATTCAGCCAACAAAAGAGAGGGCAGCCCAAACTTATGGTGGTCCAATGGACAAGATTTTTCGGTGTGAACAGCGAGATGAGGTTGATCTTACATTGGCATTCTTTTTCTATCTCAACTTCATTTCTTTTAATGTTGCACGGTCTCCTATGTTTATTGAGATGTGTCGAGCTCTAGGTGATAGGGCTCCAATTGGGTATGTGCCTCCAAGTTCAAAAAAACTTAGAACCACATTGTTGGTGAAGGCAAGGAAGGAGGTGGATAAAATTCTACAACCTATTAAATCATCATGGATCTCATCTGGTGTCAGTATTGTTTCTGATGGATGGACAGATACAGCACGCCATCCTCTCATCAATTTCATGGTATATTCTCAAAATGGACCGGTTTTCTTGAAAGCACTTGATGCTCTTGGACAATACAAGGATGCACAATATATGGGTGAGCTGTTTATTAAAGTTATTGAAGAAGTAGGCATTGAGAGTTGTGTGCAAATCATCATAGATAATGCACCTGTTTGCAAAGCAGCTGGCTTGATTGTGGAAACTAAATATCCACAAATATTTTGGACACTATGCATTGTTCACTCTTTGAATTTAGCACTCAAATCTATTGCTTCAGATGTGACATGGATTGGCAATCTTCTTGAGGATGCACGCCATATCCGAAATTTTGTGCAAAACCATACCAATGCCCTCACAATATATAAAGAGTACACAGATCTATCCTTGTTAAAGATTGCAGATACTCGGTTTGCTTCCTCATTCATCATGCTTAAGAGGTTGAAGGAGGTGAAGGCCGCTCTTGGGGCCATGGTTATTTCAGATCTTTGGTCTTTTTGGAGAAAGACAGATCAAGCAGCTTCAAAAAAGGTAAAGGACACAGTGTTAGATGATGGTTGGTGGGAAAGGGTGGATCTTACCATAAAGATCATGAACCCTATCATTTCTTTTTTGCGGTTTGCAGACACGGACCAGCCCATCTTAGGAGAGGTTTATGAGGGTTGGGATTCCATGATTGAGTCTGTGAAGACTATTGTTATGGAGAATGAGTGCCCCGCATATGAGACATCAGCAGAGAGTTTATGGTCCACCATACGGATATTCTTATCTCTAGGTGGGATAAGAATTGCACACCTTTGCATTGCTTAGCTCACTCTTTGAATCCCAAGTACTACA
>APFE031366782.1:0-27966 GCA_000404065.3 Pinus taeda
ATAAATAAATATTTAATGTATTTTTTACAATGTTCGAGTCATTGAAATAAAGCTGACCGAGTCAATACTGAGTCAGAGTCAAAGTCAGAGCTGACCCTCAGCCGTTTCCGAACTGGAGTCAGAGTTTTAAAAAACTGTACCAAACTAGCTCATAAATAAAAAAGAAAGCCTCTCTAGAGGTAAAATAATAAACTATGCATGTCGTAGGGCCCTCTAAGAGGCCTAATGAGGTCCATGTATGCCATAATGAAGAGAAGGACTCTCAAAAGCAGTGGGCAAGGGGGTGGCCCCTTGTAATAACATGTGGTTCTCCAAATGACATATGGGAGAACATAAGTGTCCTCATGGGTGTCCAAACAAATCAAAGATGCATGTAGGATGCCATCAAGGGCTAGGATGATGGTGTAGGTGATGCCACATCATCGTGGAAGTCTTGGATTGCCTACCAAGTGCATAGTGTAGATCTAGGGTTGGTTGGGCATGATGGATTGGGTGCATCCTCCTTGTCCAATAAGTGAACCACAAGCAATCTCTGAATGGTTGTGGGGATCCATGGAGTGCAATCTATTGTTGTGGAGGCCCATGGATATCAATGCTCACCCTACATGTTCCAATGTATCTCTCTAGAGGATTAGGACCCAGTGTAGTGAGACCAAACCCCAAATGGAAACCATCTACAATCCTACATAAGATCCAATTCGTCCCCTAACCTTCCAGTACAACAAGTCATTAGAGAAATTGAGTAAATGATCTTACCTAATCATGGACCATAGGTGGGGACTTCATAATGGCTTTCCCTTCCATAATGGGCTTCGGGATGTGCCAAGGTCTCCTAAACTCCAAATGGGTTAACCAAGCACCCTATTAGGTGTTTTCTACCTCTAAAGGGGATAATATGGTCAAGGTACATTCGTCATAAGGTGGTGGCATGTGACATATAGGTGAATGAAATATGGGATGAGAATGGGTAGCACTGGGTCACATGCCGGGGTATAAGGGTAGCTAATAAGGTGGAATCCCACACTTTGGGTTTATAATGTGTAGGATGGAGAAATTGTGGTACATGAGGTGCCCCGGCCTTGGTTTTTCACCCTTCTCTATATGCATTTTTCTTTTATGATTTTCTTTGATTAACTACTTGGGGCTCAAGGGGTTAGAGCATGATGTGTAAGACATAGCAGTGGGATCCTTCTTTTAAAGTGGGACGGTTCATCACCCACCAAGGGTTGGGATAATCATGGGTTCCTATATGATGAAGAAGGCTCATAGAATCTATAGGAACTAGGGTGATGACCATCATAATGGGGTAGAGATCATGTATTGGCATTTTCCCACATGCTAAAATGTTTTTGTCCCGGACATGTTTTTCATTTTGTGGTAATTTCCCTGTTAAATGTGGCCATATATGCTTTTAACTTTCCTTTCAGCTAGATCAACCTTCAAACTCCATTCCAGGCCATGACCCAGGGTGGGGGCAAGGGGAACGGGCAAGCTAACCCTATGTGGACAGAATGGAGGAATGTGGACCCAGGCAGGAGAAATGACGGGTAATAATGAATGGAAAGAGGGAAATATAAGAGAATAAGGGAGTAGGACCATGCAACTAGAATCGGGGTTTCCCGTGAAATACCATCCCTGAAACCAAATGGACAGTAAAAGAGATCCCGCGGGGCTAGAATATAAGTTTAATTCCTAAAAGGGATCTAGGGGACATAAGCACATATCCAACCCATTCTTTCCGCTGAATCCCCCCATTAATCCATGCCCATAAGTGTCCATGATAAGAAAACTACAATACTCAATTTAAAAATGACAAGGCGTACCTTTAGATTCGAGAGGCCCACTTTCAAACATGTGATTATGGCAGATGGGCGAGGGACCACATGGCTGGATCAAGTGGCAGAGAAATGGCACACTAAGCTAGTTGATGGTTGCAACGGGATGTTGGCTACCAGCGGAGGACCATCTTGGAGAAAAAATTATCCTAGGGATATTACCCACAAAATGGTGGGTAACATCTAGCTCCAATTGGGATGTGATCTCTCGAAGAAGTGGGTGAAGATACTCGAACGGGAGATCACGAGAACTCTTGGTTACCGTAGACCTGTCACCTGCACATATACTAGATGGAAAAACATGGGGCAACATGCTTTCGCGGTGTTTCATGATCGCACATGATAATATTTTAGGCCATAAAATCAACAGAAAATAAAATATGCATATATATGTCATGAGGAATATCATATGATGTTATACTTATTTCTAATGCAAAAATCAACATGCAATGCATCCTACTCTACCATGCATATGATACAATGTCAAGTGTAAGGTATAATCATATACCTAATGCAACCAACACGTCAATCGATCAATACAAGAATGTGTGCTTCCATGATTATTTTTGCAATGGACTCAACAACGGGAATAATAATATGGGGGGTTTTGCATGATGCAGGTGGGAAAACAAGAGACCCATATGTCATAGAAAGGGATCCTGGAAGAAGGAAAAGACACCAGTCGAGAGGATTGCATTTGACCCTTCACCCAGGTGATGGAAATGTTAATAACCCAGTATATGAATCTTTGATCGAGAATTATCTCAGTGTTATCATCCTTAGGGTAAGAAGGGTTGCAAGACTCAGACATATTTAGGATGATATTTTTTTTGGTCATTGGGAAAACAAGGAGTGGGCTCGTCATTGTATTTGGGGGAAAACCATGATTCCTAGTTCTTTATAGGGGAAATAATGTCCTCATTAAAACTAGGGGGATGAACATTATCATAAACATCTATTTCTAGGGTAGGGGAAGAATGCTCAAACAGGGAGAAAAACCCCTTATCAGCAGAATGGCCTAGGGAAGCATCCTCCTCAATTTCTTCTATATTAGAGTCATCATAATTTCCCACAATCTTGGAAGGCTATTCTTTTATTGAATCATCTTGGAACATAAAGAAAAGACATTTCAAATCACTAAGAAGGACTTCATAAGGACCAATGTCTTTATTCGGAAGGGGCAGAGCATTTTCTTCTTCCCTGAGCTCATTCTTATGGGCTTGAGGAACCATGGGGTATTCATTTCTATAATCATACCTAATTCCCCAATAAACAGCCCCAAATTCACTCATAGATTCTCTGTTTATTTGATTATCATGATCTTCCTCAGAACCCTCATATTCTTCATTATATATTTGGTGTTGGTTACAATGCCATTCATTCCCTTCTTTGGACAGGGACAATTTATACTCCTTCATTCATTCTTAAAGAATGATCTCCAAGGTATTTACTACGTGATTCAAATAAATGCCTTAAGAAGAAGGTCATCGTTAGGATCATATTTATATATAATTTTCGTGTTATGAAGCCTTTCCGATTACTCACAATAGTGGGAGAAAATCTCTTGAGATTTATATGTGTCCATTAGTTTCTTGTAAGAATTTTCGCATTCCATCATCCATTTTTGCAATATCTGAGGGCTCTCGGGGTTGAGATATTCCTCGTTGTCCTCAGAGGATATTCTTTCCGATTCACCCTAAGCATTATTATTGAAGTATGCATCAATAATAAGCCCTTCTTCAAAAACAAAACCTTATTCAATAACTTTGTCCTCTCGAAGGCCCATATCTAACATTTGGGATATGTCTTCATGAGATTGGAAACTCGTCCCTTTATGCAACAATAGCTGCGTAATCAACATTGGAAGAGAAGGAATGATTTTAGGTTTACATGATTCAAGCTAATCAATACTTGGGGCAATGGATAAGACAAACAATTCCATTTGGTCACAAGGTTGAGGTATATTTTGCTTCAAAAGGTACCTTATGAAACTTACCATATGGTTGGTTGCGGAATGTGGATCCCCATCAAACATTTGCATATTCTTCTTGGATTTCAATGAAGGGAATCTTGTGGTCCCTGTCATATCTATGGCGGGAAAATATGTGATCAACATGTTGTTGGGTACTTAACGACATGGGAGTCACCAGGGTGAATGAAACTGCCTTAACAAATGCTTGCTTCACCCTACAAGCATTGACTTTGAAGTTCAATGTAGAACTATGGATTTGTGCTTCCAATGGAGTCGCCAATAATGATATGTCAATATGTCGTATAGGGAAAAAACACACATTTCATTTCCTCGGCAACGGTGCCAAAATGTTACGACTCAAACTAGCATGGGACCTGAAGGGAATCCCTAAAGGGAAAATTCTAGACCAAGGGCAACAAATGGAGTCTTAGATCATTATCACCTCAGCTAGGGCTCCCTTATTTTTACGTAATTTCATCAATGGGAGGAGACCCGATATGTATGGAGTCACTAATGAATGATAAGTCAATGGATATGAGTGACCCAAACCCTTCCTCAGAAGGTTTTAAAGGATGGAGCTTGCTTGCTTTCTAAGAAACGTACTATGTGCTTCTAGGGAAAGGAAGAGGATTTGGGGGTTAGGTCATGGGAATAAGCTTTGAAAGGAGTTCCCCACACCCTAAATCCTTGTCAGAATTGGTATCCTGGATGGTTCTTCAAGAATGGTCCTTTGAAGGAGTAGTACCACATGGGGCCAAATGGACCTGGTTTAGGGTATGAGTGAGGTATGAAGCAATCAATGATATTCTTACCCTAGACAAGGTTGGAAGGATCAAAGAAAGTATTTCACTCAATAATGTTGCTTTGACCCTGGAAGGTGCTAGCCTTGGGGGTGATAGGGCAATTTTTGGTCCTGTAGCTAAGGCTTGGCTTTTTTCCCAACTCCACTGTTGGAATGTCTTCAAATTTAGAGGGGGGTTAGAGGAAAGTCCATCATAGGAGACCCTAGGATATTGAGTTTTTCAGTGGCTAACTTATCGGGAAATTGATGTCATAGGCACCCCAATATGGCTAGACTTGGGAGACGGTGAAAGAATAAGTGTTTTTGTTACCAACCTTGGTAGATCAGTGCCTTAATCCTTGGGAGAATGGATCCTACGTTGATTATGTATAAGATTTATTGGTTCCCATTCAAGGAGGCTTCAAAATTACTTCACAAACCCCTCTAGATCAAGTGAAAGAAATCTTACATCTTTTATACTTTAAATTCACAAGAGGAATGGCTTATCAAGGTCATATTTAAACCTATGATATTTCTCTCATACTACATGGCCTATACTTGGAGAGAAATGTTATAATAGAGACAATCCTACTATATTAAGCAATAATTTGCTTGTAGCAATTATTCCTAAAACAATGAAAATCCCAATCCAGCATATATGACAAAAGTAACAAGAATAAAATCAGAATTATGTACTTACATGTAGTATATTATATCCAACCATTCACAAATGGAAATAAAGAAACTCCATGAGAAGATAGACCAATAACCATATATCAAAATTCATCCGTAAATGCTCTAATTCATCCTCTAGGAAAAAGTGTGAAATTCTCTAAAGAATAGAGAGATCCAATTCAAAGTGATGATGAGAAATAATCTCACCTCACTTGTATTTATACACATCTTAGGAGTTATGATTAGCCTCCTTGGCCTACATAATCCCCAAAAATAAAATAATGTGCTAATAATACAACTTTTGGTGACAAGCCCACCAAAATAGCTCATAAATGAAAAAGTAAGCCTCTCAAGAGGTCGAATAATAAACTATGCATGTCGTAGGGACCTCTAAGAGGCCTAATGAGGTCCATGGGTGTCATAATGAAGAGAAGGACCCTCAAAATGAGTAGGCAAGTGGGTGGCCCCTTGTAATAACATGTGGTGCTTTGAATGACATATGGGGGCACATAAGTGTCCTCATGGGTCTCCAAACAAATCGAAGATGTTTGTAGGTTTCCCTCAAGGACTAGGATGATGGAATAGTTGATGCCACATCATCGTGGAAGTCTTGGATCGTCTGCGAAGTGTATGGTGTAAATATGGGGCTGACTGGGCATCATGGATCAAGTGCATCCTCCTCATCCAATAAGTGAACCACGAGTAATCTCTAAATGGCTGTGGAGATCCATGGAGTGCAATCTGTTGTTGTGGAGGCCCATGGATCTCAACACTCACCCTACATGTGCCAATGTAGCCCTTTGAAGGATTAGGACCCCATATAAGGAGACCAAACCCCAAATGAAAACCATCTACAATCATGTATAAGATCCAATGTGTCCCCTAGCCTTCCAATACAACAATTCATTACAGAAATTGAGTAAATGAGCTTACCTAATCGTGGACCATATGGGGACTTCATAATAGCCTGCCCTTTCATAATCGGCTTTGGGATGTGCCAAAGTCTCCTAGACACCAAATGGGCTAACCAAGCACCCTATTAGGTGGTTTCTACCTATAAAGGGATAATATGGTCAAGCTACGTCCATCAAAAGGTGGTGGCATGTGACATATAGGTGAATGAAATACGGGATGAGAAGGGGCAACACTGGGTCACATGTCGAGGTATAAGGGTAGCTAATAAGGTGGAATCCCACACTTTGGGTTTATAATGTGTAGGATGGAGAAATCATGGTACATGAGGTGGTCCAGCCCTCGTTTTTCCACCCTTCTTTATATGCCTTTTGCCTTTTATGATTTTCTTTGATTAACTGCTCGAGGCTCAAGGGTTTAGAGCTTATGTGTAAGATATAGCAGTGGAATTCCTCTTTTAAGGTGGGGCGGTTCATCACCCACCAAGGGTTGGGACAATCATGGGTTCCTATATGATGAAGAAGGCTCATAGAACCTATAAGAACCAAGGTGATGGCCATGATAATGGGATAGAGCTCACATATTGGCTTTTTCCCACATGCAGCTTTTTTCTTGGCCATCTTTTGCATTTTGTGGTACTTTTCCTCTTGAATGTGGCCATATATGCTTTTAACTTTCCTTTCAGCTACATCAATCTTTGGGCTTCATTCCAGGACATGACCCAAGATGGGGGTAAGGGGAAGGGACAAGTTAACCATGTGTGGACCCAATAGAGGAATGTGGATCTAGGTGGGAAAAATTATGGATGGGGTGATAATGAATGGAAAGAGAGTAATATAAGCGAATAAGAGAGTGGCACACACAACCAAAATCGGTGTTTCCCATTAAATACCATCCCTGAAACCAAATGGTCAGTAGAAGAGATCCCACAGGACTAGAATCCAAGGTTAATTCCTAAAAGGGATCTAGGGGACAGAAGCACATACCTAGCCCATTATTTCCATTGAATCTCCCCATTAATCCATGCCCATAAGTGTCCATGATAATCAAACTACAATACTCAATTTAAAAATGACAAGGCATACCTTTAGATTCAAGATGCCCACCTTCAAACATACGATCATGGTAGATGGGCGAGGGACCCCATGGCTGGCTCAGGTGGTGAAGAAATGGCACAATGAGATAGATGATGGTTTCAAGTGGCTGATGGCTATCGGCTGGGGACCATATTAGAGAAAAAAATTCTCCTAGGGATATTACCCACAAAATGGTGGGTAACAAGGCCTATAATGGTACCTAGAAGGCCTATGAGGGTAGTGGAACTCCTTGAAGCCACAAGATTGTTGGTTGTAAGTTGTTGGGCTTGGTACCTTGGATAGTGGTTATTGATATTTAGAAAGTATTGGAATTTAGGAAAGTTGATTCTCATGGAGTCAAAGACCCATCACAAGGGTGATTCATTGTTGAGAGATAATGAACATCGTGTTCTAGAGCTAGGTGGAAAGTCGAAGGCCTGCATCCAGTTGGATAATTAAAAGATAAGTATTATCTTCTATAATTATTCCTGGTGTAAATTTTATTTATATGCTAATGAAATGCATCTATGTTAATTGAAAGAAGATAATTACATTAAAATGATTTTTTTGCATAAGTTATGCATTCAGAATATGCATTTCATTATGTAAATTATCACTTGAGAATATCCCAAAAAGGGGAAATTTTTCAAACATAGGTTACCGAGGGTAATTAGCATGGTATTGGGGCCTTAGCAAGAGGCTAGATTAAGCCAAAAAGTGATCAAGGCATGTTACAGGTGGTATTAGAGCTGAGTTGTAAAATTGGGCTTGTATGGGCCAAGCATAGGTATGGTGTGCAGAGGTTGTAGGTAAATTTTTTAGCAAAATGCTAGTAGGAAGACGCCAACCAAGTATCAAAAGCCCAATGGAATTGGGGAAATTAAAGCCAAGGGTAAAATTTTCAATTTTAACCCTCACTTGAATGACATCGCGCTAGGAACTGGCCAAGCTGATGAACAAACATAGACCATCCACGCAAGAATTTGGGACAACTTTGGGGAAAATCTTCAAATTTCCAGCCATTTATTAAAAATTTATGCCATTTGGTAAAAAGGAGGTCCAGTGCAGGTTAGAGGAGCAAATAGTCATTGATCTACAAAATTGCCATATGGGATGGACAAGATCAAATGCGGGACTCCCCTCGTTGTTGAAGTTTAACGAGTGGGGGGGGACATTACATGCGGTATTATTTAGGTGGTTTTGTTGAGAAATCTACAGCAGCATGATAAGGTCTTATTTTAATATTGATTTCTCTTACTTTGACAAGTTCTTTTGATGTTATATTACTTCCTTTTGGCTATTATTATTTTCCTTGATCATCAAGATAAATCCCAAACAAATGAAGATCACAAATGCAAGAAAAGAACACAATATGTAAGAACTCAGCTTGGGAAAACCCCTATCAAGGGGAAGACCAAGTAAAAATCTTCCACTATTAGATTCAAATAAAATGTGGAAAAATAGGACCTTTATACCAACACAAAGACTTCCTCTACTCCACCAAGTAAGCTTTCAATAGTGATACTACCTCCAAGTCAAATGTCAACCCAAGTCAATTCTTCAGAGGCACATCAACGAATGTTTTGGTCTTCACTACTCCCTCTGAAACTTGTCCTACAACACTTCAGATCTATAATGCCTTATACTTCCTTGCACATATGACATAATAACGAGAACATTCTTGGCTTCTTTTATTAGATTAGTATTTCTTCTTTTCTTCGCTATAGATAAGGTCTCTTTTAAGAATCTTCACATTTCTTTCCTCTTCCCCTATCACAAATTGAAACTCATTGGATTAATGATCAAATCGGTCGAGTATCCCATCTATTTATAGTGATTCTAAGTTTCACTTTGAGGCTGACTTGAAGGTTTATTAAGGCCAACTTGTACTGTGGGTTGGTTGACTTGAAGGAGATGGAGCTGACTTGGTGGAGGAGATTATTTTGACACAAAATAAATTTCTTCTTTGGCATAAGGATCCCATGAAGGGTCTTTTACAGTATGACTTTACTTTGACTCAAAAAGATTCCTAGGGCACATAATGGGTGCTTTGACCTATTTACCAATGACCCAAGCACGAAACCCATACTTTAATAAGTCAATTTTTTGTTTACAATAATAATAATAATAAATCTTTCTTTTGAAAAATATATTACATCATGACTCAAATACAATTAGGAAGACCAAAACTAGTTACATTCGTCAACACTCCCTCTTAACTAGGGAGGTATTCATACTTACATATATATAGAGGTACATGGAAAACCTAAAAATGATATGTTCTATGAAGATTCACAGCACACACAGTGCTACAGATTAGATAATTGACCAAAGTATCTAACCAGGTGGGACTAAGGTGTGTTCCAAGATTCATGCACTATAGGTACCATCATATTTTTGCTTTAATACCAAACAACAAATCTAGGTATCGTATCCAAGGATGGAGCTCCATAAGACCAATGATACCCTCCCTACTTTGGGATCTAGACATCATACAAATTCGGCCAGATGTCCTCCTAAGCATCTTGTCTCCCCAAGATGCGTTATCTCTCCTTATCAACTAAATCAAATATTTACACCATTCCAAGCATGCTTCAAAATTTTTAACCTTCTTATGGAGAGATCCTACACAACCACAACCCCAATTAGAAATAAACTCTTTCAAAGCATCCAAGTCTTGTTCACAACTTTATCAATCACGAACATATATTAGTATTACTTTTCTAATTTCATTCTTTACTTTAAGGTCTTTTATAATAGCTATCACAATAAGCCCTCCCTCTCAACTAGGGAGGCATACTCTTTCTCTTTTATCCAAGCTTCTTCTTATTAATAACTTCAATCTATCAGCGACACAGGCTCTTTCTTTCGTATCGGACAAATTCTAAAGCTTCATTTTCTTCATGTAATATCAAGGCCATCTAAACTTCAATTTTATTGGGATTCTTACATCTCCCTCCTTTCATCATGCTCATCATTACCAATACATCATCAAGAATGAGGTACGCACCTTCAACATATTTAAAGACTATGTAACTACAAAATCTTTAACAAGTACAAACAGAAATGTATAGGAGCATGAAATAAATTTTATCAATATAGGATTAGCATATCATCATAATGGGGGAATTTATGGAAATAAGAGATAAAACTTTAGACATCCAAGGGTTGTCTCTTTCATACCCTAAACTTTAATAACTTTTTTTAGGGTTTTGTCACAAACCTTAGATTCCATCATCAAGGCTTAAAGTCTTAGATATCAGTAACTAAATAAAGTTAGCAATCCAATTATATAAAAGAATTTTACATCTGGGGTTTCATTATCAAGTCCTAAAAACTTATAATAATCTCTATTAGGTTTGTGTCGTAAACCCTAGATTCAATACATCAAAGTTTCAATGTTGAGATATTCAACAGCTTGACCAAGTTAGGGTTTCAAGCGTATGGAAGCACATAAACCTAGGGATCCATTCCTACAATCTTACATTAACTATTACAAGGGTTTTGCAATAAACCTTATTTCAACAAACACTAAAGATCTAGGGTTTCATCATATAATTTAAACATCAACAGCAAACCCTAAAAAGGTTAGAGTTCTACTGAAAACCCTAATGATCAAGAGAGAAGGATTTAATTATATATTCTAGACTTTTATTGAAAAACCCTAAAAGGCTAGGGTTTTTCCATAACATTACCAAAACCCTGAACATTAATATAGTAGGATTTCATTATATGTTTTAAACTTTATCAACAAACCCTAAGTAGACTAGGGTTTCATCATTAACATACCCTAAGCATCAAAAGACTAAGGTTTCCCAATGAACCCTAAAGGTTAGGGTTTCAACAAAAATAACAAATGGTAAGGGATAGTATGACAAGGGTATATTTAATCTAATGATTAATCACCTTAACAAGAATCTTTATGATTCAAAACCCTAAACATAAGAAAGTTAGTAATACAAGGAAATTTTAAAAATGATCGTACTTTTAATGGATAAGTTTATCTACAAATATTTATACATACCTTGAGATTCTTCCTTCGCAAACCTTGCAGGGTTACCTTGATGAAGGGCTCCATCTGAATCTTGCCACAATCCTTTTAGAATATACCTGCAACACTTTCTTGACAAGTATCATCAAGTACAAGACTAGGTTTTCCATTAAACTTTAGAAGATGAATTCATAGGGTTTTGAATACAAAAACTAGACATCATTTGATTTCATTCTTTGCAAATAATTTCAAACCCTAACTATCATAAGAGGGAGGAAGAAAATTAGGATAATGTGTTATCTACAATTCCTAGTTAATCATACAATCAACTATACTTTAATATATTATACTCTTTAATAAATGAACAAGTTATACATAACTTTAAAACTTTACATACCTTTGTCTTTCACACTTGAAATATTGATATTGAGATTGTTTCCCTTTTTCTTGTAAACTACATACACATTATTAGATGACTAAAACATGAAAAGTGGTAACCATACTTACCTGAGTTAAATGAAGTCTTCGAGCTAGTTTAAAATGTTGGATGCCATCTTCTTGACAGTTGTAGATTATTTCAAAAGGTGTTATAGGTCCTTAGTAAGATTTTTCATCTAATTGTTATAGACATAAATGTATAAGTTTATTTTATCATTGTTTGTAGTAGGATTAAAATCTCTACTCCTATCATTGCTTTTAATAGGACACATGCAGCTTAGAGTTGACACTTACACTAGGTCCTCTTCAATCACAAAATCTAACTTTGTAAAGGCTCTAGAACTCTTCCAAAAGTTGTGATTTTTTATCTTCTTCAGTGTGTGTGATACCATGAGAGGATTTTATGTCACTGTAGGGCTCAACCTACCTATATAAGTATGAACAGGTCTCTTCATATTTTTGATAGTTCCTTCGTTGGTTTATGGGGTTATATAAACGTACTCAGATTTCCTGTTAGAGATTATTGTAGCTTTTAATTAGCTATTCCATATTGCTTCTATAATGTTCGGTCCTTAGAACTTTCAATCAAGTGAATTGTTTATTAGCTACTACAATCTTGTGGTTCTGTCACCTTTTAAAAAAATTCATAGAACCTTATAACTCGAATTCAGATCCTAACTTTCATATATGGGACTTTGATTTCTATAATATTGTTGTTTTTCTCTAGGCTAGTTTCCTAGCTTCTTGGATCTTCAAAACGATGCTTAATAACACTCTTAACACCTTCAATTTGTTAGCTCAGGTATGCAGCATATGTAATGCCAAAAATATTTTCTTTCCAAATGCAGTGCTTCCTTCAAGATAGACCGATCTTGCTTTGAGCAATTTCTATACTTTAAGCTTGTGGTTAGCTTTCGTTCCTATTTGATCCTAAAATAAAGTTAACACTAACCCAAAAATAGTCTTATTTTTCCCTTTAGCCTAGACTTCTTGAGCTTGGCTACTTCAAGTACACAATTAGTCCTTTAGTTTCTAAAGAACAATGATCTTCCATCCACCAATGCTTCTTCACCTTGCTCTGATACCATGTTGAGAAATCTAAGGCAGCATGATAAGGTTTACTTTTACCCTTGAATTCTCTTACTTTGATAAGTTCTTTTGATGTTATATTGCTTCCTTTTTGTTATTATTATGTTCCTTCATCATCAAGATAAATGCCAAACAAATTAAGATCACAAACACAAGAAAAGAACACAATATGTAGGCACTCAGTCTGGGCAAAACCCCTATGAAGGAGAAAACCCATTCAAACTCTTCCACTATTAGATTCAAATCAAATTGATACAACCAAGAACTTTATACCAATAGAGAGACTTCCTCTACTCCACCAAGCCATATTCAATAGTGAGACTACCTGCAAGTCAAATGTCAACCCAAGTCAATTCTTCAAAGGCACATCAACAAATGTTTTGGTCTTCACTGCTCCCTCTGAAACTTGTCTTGCAGCACTTCGGATTTGTACTGTATTATACTTCCTCACACATTTAATAGAATGAAAGGAACATTCTCGACTTCTTTTAATAGATTAATATTTCTTCTTTGCTTCACTATAGATATAGGCTCTTTTAAGGTTCTTCGTGTTTCTTCCCTCTTCCACTATCACAGATCAGAACTCATTGGATTGATGATCAAATAAGTCGAGTAGCCCAACTATTTATAGTGGTTCAAAGTTGCACTTTGAGGCCAACTTGAAGGTTTCTTGGGGCCGAATTGTACTATGGGTTAGTTGAATTGATGCAGATCGATCTAACTTGGTGGAGGAGACTATTTTGACACAAAATAAATTTTCTTCTTTAACATAAGGATCCCATGGAGGGCCTTTTACATTATGACTTTGATTTTGACTCAAAAAAATTCCTAGAGCACAGAATGGGTGCTTTGACCTATTGACCAATGACCCAAGCATGAAACCCATGCTTAAATAAATCAATTTTTCTTTTACAATAAAAATTCATTTTCTTTCTTTTGACAAATATATTACATCATGACTCAAATACAATTATGAAGGTCGACACTAGTTACATTCTTCCAACAGTCTCGCCCCAAACTTAAAGCAGGTTAGGACTCCTTTCATGTTAATGTTTAATATCTCAGGGATGAATTTATACTAGAAGAAACCATATCTTTCACTTCTATTTGAACCACCTATAATAAAATTTCATTTCTGACAATTCTAATATGACTTTCCAAAAATAGTAAATCACGTCTCAATTTGGAAGTGACTTTCCAAAAATAGAAATTCATGTCTAAATGATCAAGGATGATCTAGACATATGGAATCCACTTTAAAATCAAATCAATCATGATTATACAAGTCAAGAATTAATATATTTATCCTTACAAGTATTATGATTATTATGATACTATTATTTATAAAATAGCCTAAAGTTATTTACTGTTAATGGACTAATAAAAAAAATCTCTCATGGAATATGTAAACTAAATTGAGAATCTCTTATTTGGAAAATCAAACCTTTCTCTTGGAATAAAATAGTAACTCCACACTTAAGAGAATGTAACTCTCCCTCAGTAATTCAATGTATGACAAAAGTGTAACTTCTCCTCATTAAATGCACTTGTAACTCCCTCATTCAATTCGATTTGTAACTCTCACCAAATATTCTCTCATGTCTAAGTGTAACTCTCTCTCTCCCTAATTCGAATTGTAACTCCTCAAGACAAGTGCACCTCTCTCTCTATTATGGGGATGAGTTACACTTCTCAAATAACTCCTTCCTCATGGAATTTGATTCTCCTATTATTGGTTCAATTCATGCATTCATTTTGTAATGCATCTCCTTTCTCATCTATTTAAGAAAGAACAAGTGAGAGTTGAGAGTAGCATGTTCATTGTGAAGAATGAGAGATAGTGTTGAGTGTGTGCAAGAGAAGTTTGAGAGCAAGTGAAGAGTAAGAGAAAGGGAAGAGCTAGAACAAGTGTGAAGGACAAGGTGATCAGGAGAAGGTGATCTTATGGAAAAGAGTAAGAGAAATTTGGGTGCAAGTTGACTAGGCATTGGTGACTTTATTCATTTGCATTCTCTCTCTCTCTGTGTACTCTGTTGAACAATTTAAGAAATCTAATAGAAGAAGAATCATGTGGGCTTTCCCTTTGTGGTTTTTTCCCTATTAATTGGAACTAACTCTATGTGTCTTATATTTGTGCTTGGTTATCTTCATATGATCTTTAAGTTTATGTTCTATGTACAATTGTTGATCTGGAAAGTTTTGAAAAAGAAATCTGCATTCTAATTAATTGCAATAGCATAGAAAATTCAGTTTTCTGCAAAGTACATTCAGTTTTCTGCAAAGTACATTCAGTTTTTTGCAAAGTACATTCAACTTTCTACAAAGTACATTCAGTTCCATTTAGATTTCTGCAAAGTACATCTAGTTTTCTAAGAAGTGCATTCATTTTTTTACATAGAACTTTCAAGTTTCTACAAAGAATTTTTAAATTTTTGCATAGAACTTTCAGATTTTAACATGTTATCAGAGCCTTGGCGAAGATAAGTCCAAGGAGACCAAAGATCACCTGAAGAGACCCTACTTACTGCCAAAGTTTTATTTTATCAAGATGACTTCGTCCTACTTCAAGGTATAGGAGAAGTTGAATGATGCTTCAAACTTTGGTCCATGGAAATCAAGGCTAGATATCACTCTTGAATAACACAAAGTTTTGGAGTGTGTTGAAGGCGCAGTAGCTGATCCACCAGAGAATTCAAGTGTTGTTTTCAAATCCAAACATAAAAAGGGTGAAATCAAAGCTAGGAAAATTATCCTTGATTCTCTTAGTGATAATCTCATATTTATGTTTCTGGTTTAAAGAAAGCTAAAGAAATGTATGACAAACTAAATTGCATGTTTTCAATTAGTAACTTAAACGAGATTATTGCCTTGAAGAATAAGTTGAAGGACATCAAGATGAATAGAGGAGAGACGGTTCAAGCATACTTCCTAAAAATGACTAAAATCGTGAATCAACTGTTAACAGTTGGTGAAGTTGGACCCAACAAAGAAATGGTGTTGATTTCACTTGGAGTCATTTCTCCTATTTGGGATACTTTTATCACCATAGTCACAACATCAACATTATTCCCAAATTTGATGAGCTCTTGGGAAAGTGTATCCAAGAGGAGGCCAGAATGATCTTCAGAGGGATAATTTCACATCATGAAGAAGGATAACCTACTACTTTTACAACCTATGAAAAGAGAAAGAAAGGTAATAAAAATAAATATGTTTTCAAATCAAATAAAGGGAATCTATACATTTGCTCATGACTGTAAAGAAAGAAGAAGAGCACCTAGATTCATAAAAAAACTGATTATAGAAAAGACTCTTCTCAAAAATAAAGAAAAGGTCATCCTAAGAAAACAAGAAATCCAAGATATATAAATAATGCCACCTAAATTCAATCAAAATATTTTCTTGTTTCTGGTCTTTCTAGTTCTTCTTCTGTAGATTCATTTGATAACTATTTAGTTGATAATGTTACTTCTAAACATTTTACTGGTTACAAAGAATCACCCTATAATATAGTTGAGAGGAAGACTAATTTAAATTTTATCCTTGGAGATAATTCTACTCACCAAACTAAAGGTTATGGTTCAGTTTCATTTCAGTTAGATGATGGCAAATCTATTTTTTTGCAAGAACCTTTTTATATACTTGGTTTGAAAAAGAATCTTGTATCCATATTTGCTTTAGAAGATAAAGGAATAAAAGTTTCTTTTATTAATGGAAAATTTATAACCTCGCCTTTGAAATGAAGTATGAGACAAAACTTCACTTTCAGATCAAGATGTGAAGGGATTTACAAAGTAAATGGTAAACCCATTCATGCACTAGTCCATGGTATTGATCTTCAGTGTGAGCTATGGCACAAAATATTTCCTCACCTACACTACAAAGCCTTACCACATGTAAGGAAGATGATCTCTGGAATGTCTGAGATCAGAATGGAACATGAAGGAGTTTGCCAAAGATGTTTAAGTGGAAATCATATAAGGGACCATTACCTTCAAGCATAAAAAAATCTAGTTAGGTACTTCAGCTCATACATTCTGATTTATGTCGACCTGTGCATGTTACTTCTCTTAGTGGCTACTTTTATTTCAAGATTTTTTTTTATGATTTTTAACGCAAGACATGGATATGAAAAGGAAAGGGGAATCATTTGACATGTTCAGAGATTTCAAGACTCCGATTGAAAAACCAACTCGAAAGTTGATCAAAGCTTTTGGATTTGATAATGGGGGAGAGTTCACCTCCAATGATTTCAATGATCTTTGCAAAGACATCGAAATAAATAAAGAAACCAATGTGCCATACAATCCACAAAAAAATGGTATGGCTGAGAGGAAGAAAAGAACCATTATGGAATCAGTGAGAGCCATGCTACATGATCAAAAGCTACCAAAGTTTCTTTGGGGAGAAGCTGCAAATGTCATTGTTTATGTGCAAAATGGAACTCCTCATCAAGCCTTGAACAATAATACTATTGAAGAAGAATTTATTGGTAAAAGGAATGAGGTGATTCATTTGATAATCTTTGGTTTTCATGTATACTTCCATGTGCCAAAAGAGAAAAGGAACAAACTAGAAGCTTCAAGTAAAAAAGGTACGTTTGTTGGTTATTGTGATAATTCAAAATCTTATAAAATATATGTACCTGTTCAAATAACTATAGAGCTTAGAAAATATGTAACATTTGGGGAAGATGTAGCGCTTAGAAAAGTAAGAGACTCTCCTCTTCCTGTCATTGCTGAAAGACAAATTGTTAATGAAAAAGAGGTTGCATCTGAGTCTAAATGGGAACCTGAGAATGAGCTTATTGATAATCCAATGGATTCCATGGATGCTCTAGATCCTCCACCATATGATCCTCCTACCAAAAATATACCACTATGGTTGTGAGATACGTTGCAAGATGTTGAACAACATGATGCCCCAAGAGGAACATTCATAGAAAGTAAAAAGCCAAGTCGGTTTCAAGGGTATGTTGTTGCCATAAGCAACGTCATTCAATAAGAACCATGCACCTTTGAAGAAGTTGCAAAAGAACAAGTCCGCAAATATTCCATGATTGAAGAATACAAGTCCATCATCCAAAATGATGTCTAGGAAGTGGTTCCTAGACCTCAAGGTAAATATGTTTTCACTTCCTAATGGTTGTTTAAGATTCAACATGGTGCAGATGGTAGTATTGAAAAATATAAGGCTTGATTTGTAGCTAGAGGTTTCTCTCATAAAGAGGGGATAGATTATGATGATATTTTTTCACATGTAGCCCAATATACTACTATTTGATTTGTTGTTTCTTAGCTGCAAGCCAAGGATGGACTCTTCACCAAATGGATGTAAAAAATTCTTTCTTACATGGCTTCCTCGGGGAAGAGGTATTTGTGGAACATCAACAAGGCTTTGAAGAGCGTGACAGGGAAACTCATGTAGGCAAACTAAATAAATCCTTATATGGGCTAAAGAAAGCTCCAAGAGCTTGGTATGCTCGCATTGATAGCTACTTGATAAAGCTTGGTTTCACAAGAAGCAATGTAGACCCAAACCTTTACTTCAAGACAATCCAATGTATACCTTTTATTTTGGTATTGCGTGTTGATGATTTATTCTTTACAATAGGAGAACCTCTTATCCTCCAATGTAAGAGGGAGATAGCTTCTAAATTTGAAATGAAATAACTTGGTTTGATGCATTACTTTATGGGTCTAGAGGTCTGGAAAAGACCTGGTGAAATTTAACTTTCTAAAAGAAAATATGTTGTTAATATTCTTGAAATATTTGTTATGGTAGAATGTAAGTCCATGCATACTCTGGAAATGAACTTTAATCAATTATGTGGCAAAGTTGCAGGACCTTGTCTAGCAAATCCCAAAAAGTATAGACAGCTCATTGGTGCTTTAATGTTTTTGGTAAACATTATGCATGACATATGCTTTGTTGTAAACACTTTAAGTCAGCATATGATTGATCCATTTCATGCCCATTGGATTGATGCAAAACATGTACTCAGATACTTGCATGGAACTATCAATCTAGGATTGAAATATATGACTAAAAATGTAAGACTTCATGGATATACTAATGTTGATTGGGACGGTAACTCTGGTGATAGAAAGAGCACTTATGGGTCCTGCTTTAGCTTAGGATCTGCCATGGTCTCTTAGATGAGCAAAAAGCAGAGGTCTGTTGCACTAAGTATAGTTGAAGTTGAGTACATTGCTGTTAGCATGGCTAACTCTGAGGTGTTTTGCCTGAGAAATCCTTTTGGGGAACTATTTGAGCAAGTTCTAGACACAACAGTTATATATTATGAAATAAGAGTGGGATTTGTCTTGGAGAAAATCTTGAGTTTCATGATAAGTCCAAGTATATTGAGATCAAGTATCACTATATTCGAGATATGGTCCAGAGAAGAGTAGTGACGCTCCATGACATCTCCACTAATGATCAGATAGTTGACACTCTTACCAAGCCTTTACCGAAAGGAAAGTTCTTGTTTTTTAGAGAGAAGCTTGGACTTATGGATGTGACTCTTCCAGGAAGTAGTCATAGTTGATCGAGAACATTAAGCTACCTTTTCCCCTTGCCAGAGCTCACAGGACTAGGGAATGATGTCAGAAAGCTCCTAAGGATGAGGGACCTCTTATGTAGTGAGTGCCACAAGAGTAGGCCTCAATATGCATCCGACCCACATTCTAGGACGTGGGAAGAGCCACCTATCTTACCAATAGGTGTAGTGAGACTTATCTATGTGACTTGTATAGGATGTAGGTGTTCCACCACTTGAAACTTGGTTGTGTTTGATTCTTGTCTGTGTGACTTGTTTGAGTCTTATCTATGTGATGCATGTGTTCTATCACCTAATTTTTTGAGACAAAAATTGGTTGAAGTGTAATCCTCGTCTATGTGACATGTGATGATCCTTTCCTTTCCAAATGTGTGTCAAGTGGATGATTCTTCTTTAGATTTTGACTCCATTATTACAGATGTTATAGAGAATAGTTGAACTGAGATGAATGAAAGAGATTAGAAGAAGCAGAGATATTTGATGCAGAAAGAAATTCCTCCCTAGCTGAGAGGGAGTGTTAAAATTTGACAACTCAGGGATGATTTTCTCCTAGAATAAATCATATCTTTTAGTTCTGTTTGAACCACCTATAATAAAATTTCATCTAACAATTCTAATATGACTTTCCAAAAATAGTAAGTCACATCTCAATTTGGAAGTGACTTTCTGTTGACAGTATTGAACCCACCAACATTCAAGAGATCTCCCCGATATGAAGTCCCAACTAGACATCACATCGTTTGGAGTAGGAGTCCCAACAGTGGGTGGTAATGTTATGCCTTGACTGCGGAAACGCACAAAGTGAAGTATGATAACTTTGGGTAAGAGCAAGTGTGTGATCTTGTGGAGAGTCAAGTGTGATGCATGAATATTCCAACACACGAAGGGAAAAGGGAGTGTGCCCTTTGGAAGCGTGTAATAGTACGCAACTTGGAAGGAACACACGATCGAATTGACATCACAAGATAAGATATAGAATAGTCCACAAGTTAAACTGATGAGTTAATCCAACAACACGCATTCAACAAGATTTGTCAAATGCAAACAAAATAGTTCATAAGCATATGCATAATTTAAATAACATACATTACCAATATAACAAGAATAGTCCTACTATATTAATCAAGTATGTTGGCTCTAATTTTATTATTATAAGTGAAAGTTCCATCCATACATACACCATAGACGACCACTAGCCCCATTAATGGAAAATTACAGTCAAGAACACTTGCTCCTCCAAAGAAGTATACTCGCTCTACGTTATGGATAAGCCAAGGCTCTTCACAATACTCCCAAGCTCTTTCTAAGCCTAAGCATAGTCAAAATCTTGGCTGCCAAAATCCCATTACATGAGTTATGAGGTTCTATTTATAGAAACAGGGAATGACTCTTCAACTCCCCTTTGTGACCTTTGGACTACCCTCGTGACTCTTCAACTTCTTTACAAAAGGAAACATTACATTACATGATGACTCTTCATATTCCAATATTGACACTTGGAATTTCATTTATAACATAATTACAAATAATATTACATTTTCCACTCATACTCATATGTAACAAAACAGGGTGGAGACAACCTAACAAGACACAACACTATGATGTTGGAGTTTGGGGGAAGTCCAACTCAGCAACCTCCACTTGTTGCTTCTCAGTCACATATTGGTTCCAAGCTTGGTATTGTGTGATGGTGTCCCCAAACTGCTTAATGGTGTCTTGCTGGAAGCAAACTCTAGCCTCCATGGAATTTGGGTACACTATCTTGGAACTTGTGTACAACTTGTTCTGAAGCATGATTAGCATTGTTTTGACTTTGACAGGACCACCGATGAACTTCTGCATGTTGCGTGCACTTAGCTCCAAGTCTTCCCTGGTGGCATCTTGTCTTAGTTGCTCCAAGTACTCTTTGACCTCATGCCAGACTTGGTTCTTGGGTTTAGCTTTGGTGAGGGAACTGATTGATGGGATCTGATGTGTTCTCACCAAGACATCCAAACTATTGTACAATCGCACATATGAGGCTTGTGTGCTACCAATGAATGAGGCGAGTTGCTTGTTGTTCTGAATCAACATTCGAACCTTCGCTTTCTCTAGCTTTGCTTGTGGCTTCATTTTCTTCACTAAGTCAAGCGAGAGCACTTTGTACCTCATTGTACACTCCTGTACATAGGCAATGGCAGCATGTATGTTTTTGAGAGTTTTAAAAAACTCTTTGCTTTGTTGTTGTAGGCCATGAAAACGAAAAACTTCTTTATGCACGGTGACAAACTCGTCATCGAGCTTCCGCATGGTTTCTCCAAGTGTTTATACTTCAAAAAGTATCATTGCTCTCATCTCCCACAATGCGGAAACTGTATTATGCGCTGTTGCTCAAAGTTGTTCTACCTCTTACCTGGCAGCCTACAAGTTTTGTGCTAGTTTCTCATTCTCGGCTGTCAAATACTGAACATTTATCTTGTTGCTCCTACATAGGTCAAGTTGGCTTTGGCAATGGCAGTTGGATGCTTTCGGGTATCTGACACTATCACCCTTTCTCTTATGAATGTAGATGAAGCGTGACCATCTGAAAAGTGCTTCCTCTGCACTTGTACAATCCTCTTCTGGAACTCATCGAATGATAGATTGTACACATCCATGACTGGATCATCATCAAGGAGAACACCATCTCCTTGCTCACTCAGGGTTGGCTCTACTACTAGAGGTGGTGGAGACTAAGGGATGACTTGTGGTGCTCTTGGAATCAAGGCAACATCTTCATGTTGTGTCGCCTATTCCAACTCCATGTCTGTCAATTCAATAAATTTCCCAATTTATTGATCAAGCTCCCAATTCTACATCTATTCACCTTCCTCCTCATTTGCTGGTTGTTTTGTCTCTTCAACCTGTATGAGTGTTGTTTCCTTTGTCATCGTGCCTTGCCTTTGTTCTTCTTCTTCTCTTCTCGTTCTCTCCTTCTCAACTTTTGTTCTTCCTTCAACTTCTTCTCTATCTCTTGCAGCTTCAATTCTAATTCCTGCAACCTCTGCTTTTCTTAGTTCATCCGCTATGTTCTATGCATCCTTTTCTTCCTCTTTGCTTTTATTGCCAAAGTTGCCTTCATGGTAAGAGGATCCGCTTTCATTTTACATCTTTTATCTCCCTCTATACTGTCAACAATCTTCCTCTTTCCCTTGTCCTACACGAGATTTATGCCTTATGTTGTTGTTGCTTTCAGAGTTGCCGCTATCCATGGAGAAGCCTTTGAAGTCCTTTTTATACTGACAGGCTCATTGAGTCTGGAGGCACTGTAGCAGTACCTCCAAGGATCCTCCTCTGCCCAATGAAATTCTCTATTGATCGACAGAAAGTAAACTCTCGTACATTGCACCTTGCAAATACTGTGGGAATCATACGAATTAAAGTCCTTAGTGCCAAATTCAAATCTCACTACGCTCAGCGTCTGCAAATTTCAAGTTCTTTATATTGTCTAATCTCATCTACAAAGGAAGAGTGGGCCATGGTGCTTTCTTCTTCCTGTGCAATGTTGCTGACAACCCTGTAGCGATATGGTATGAAAATTCTTGCATGCTCAGTTTATCATTGGCATACCTTGGTAAGACATGTAGAGGCTTCTCTCTGCCAAACACTCCGATGAAGGTGCCACCTAGTGAGGCATACCAATCTGCAATGTCTATTATTTCATCCATTGATTCTCGGTACATGCAAGGTGGATCTTGTTCAAATATAAGCTTGTATAGCGGGATGATAAAGTGGTCAATTAGTCAGGTTATTACTCCGCGATAACTGTAGTCTGAAAGCAACTTGAAATATATGTTCACGGCAGTCTCTCATGGTGTCCATGTCCAGTTCATGCCAGGGAATTGTTGTTGCGCACAGATTGCATCCAGTAAGTATGCGGACATATATAACCTTGCTCACTCATACTTGGGCAGATTTTGAGTCTGTGCTATATGGGCCTTCAATTGTTGAGCCAACAAATCCAGCTAGTTGAATGGCCTCCCATAATTCAACACCTATTCAAATAAGACTTCCCACCCTTTAAGAAAGTTTTTTGTGCTCTCTTGACCATGGATTTTGCAAGAAAAGATACTCAAGAGTTGGTAAGCCTTTCTGAGGGACTTTGTCTAGTACACATGGGTGGGTGTCTATCGAAACTTTGATGGATCTTTCACCCAACATTTGACAATGTCCCTTTGTTCACGTAGTTGTGGGTGGCATAGAAGAGTGAGTCCATTCGCTTTACTGGCTTGGGCAAGTGATACATCTATTGAAAGTATTCTGCCCTGAAGGTGGCAAGATTCTGCCTACTAGCACTGCTCGATGTCAAAGTTATCTCATGCGTATGTGAGACAATCCAGCTAATGATATCCACACACAAGAAGACGGGATACTTGCATGCAACCTTATATAGCCCTAACTACCAGATGTTAATATAAACATGTCGGTCCCCTAAATCTTCCTCAAAGTCCTTTGCAAAAGTGTCTTTGATATGTTTCCATGTTAGTGTTGTTTCCTTCTCGATAAATAGATGAGCATTTTCATACACAAATCGAATGATGTCTGCTCAACTGCTTCCCTAGTACTACTCTCAATGGTTTCTTTGATGCAGCTCTCTTAGATGCCAGGGTAACAGCGACTACTAGATAGGTGCTCAACAATTGTTGTACATGTGGGACAGAGAGGACACTCATGGAAAGAAAATGTCAATTTAAAGAAAAACAACTTACAAGGAAAGTTCAAGCAGCAAACCAGGCACTAGATGGGAAGGATTGCGTATTTTTTTCTAACATGGGGGACTGGCTTCCTCTAGGAATTGCACACTGCGTAGTCCCAACATCCAAGGTGGAAGCTTGATGGTTGAAACTGCGCAATGCGCAGTTCAGCCTGGGCAGAGACCTAGGAGAGACTGTGCATTGCGCAGTCTCAATGACCAAGTTGAGAGGATGGCTCCTAGAACTACACAGTGCGTAGTTGGAGCTAGCTTAGACTGCACACTGTGAAATTCCAGAGGCCAAGCTTGTGGCTTGAGCCTCCAGATTGCGCAGTGTCGGCTGTGCAAAGTGAAATCTGGCCAAGGGAAGTCGAGAAGTGTGAAAAACAATCATATCTGAGATATAATGTAAATTTGAGTGCATATCTGACTAAGTGTAGATTAATGCATTTGAATCAAGTGCATAAATTGATCAAATGGAAGCAAAATGAAGTATGTGAGGAGAGTCATCGCAACGAAAACCATTGGTGCAAAAACTAGAAAACTAATGTGACATTTGGGAAAGGCAATCTATAACTTGAAATGACACTTCTACAAGTTAAAACAAGTCAAAAATCCAACAATCACGAAGATAAATAAGTGAAACAACACTAACACAAGCCAAACAACAAAAAATGACTGAAAAAGCAACAAAATACAAGAAAAGCAAAACACACTTAGAAAAGTGTCAATGGTCGCACCGAAGGTTCCTTGATCTCCTCGGGAATGATAGAGCTCCAAGATTGAGTGTGAAAATGAGCTCTAGTAGCATCGATTAAATATATTTGGAAAAATTAGGGTCTATGATGCGCATGCCTAAAATCAAGGAAAAACGACAATTGGAAGAAATTTCTAAAAATAGCGCAAGTGCCTCCTTCGAGATACTAAAAACAGATCCCTGTTTTTAGGGATTCTTTTTTTCTTTTCTTTTTCTTTTTTCTTTTTTTGGGGAAACTTTCCATGCACACTACTGAGAAAGACAACGCAGTTCTAGGAAACTGGGAAACTTTTCGACTCAGTGCACTGCAAAATTTCTTATCTCAGTGAGGGTTGCACAATTTCTCGGCTCAATATTGGGCTTCCCCCTCATGACTACACATTTTCTAAGGTCAAGGCTCATTGGCAGTTAGGACTGCACAATTCCCATCATCAAAGATGCTTGCCCTCAAGGATTGTGCAGTTCCTGGGGGCAAGCCCGGAACTGATGTGGGACCAAGTTAGGAGATCAACTTGTGAGTTATAAAATCAACTAAGTAAGCAAACACAAGCCAAAATGAAAATATAAGTCTCAATCGAATCACGAATACCTGGATGAGTGTGAGATGAGCTGTTGTGGTTAAGAAGGAAGGCTCCAAAATTGAGGCATAAGCAATTTTTTAGAGGGTGGTTGTAGTCGTTACAACACTTTCAAAAAATAGAAAGTCATGTCTAAATTATCAATAATGATCTTGACATATGGAATCCACTTTAAAATCAAATCAATCATGATTATACAAGTCAAGAATTAATATATTTATCCTTACTAGTATTATTATTATTATTATACTATATTTATAAAATAGTCTAAAGTGATTTTCCTTTAATGGGTTAATAGAAAACAAATTCTCTCATGGAATATCTAAATTAAAATGAGAATCTCTTACTTGGAAAATTGAACCTCTCTCCTGGAATAAAATAGTAACTCCACACTTAAGAGAATGTAACTCTCCCTCACTAATTCAATGTATGACAAAAGTGTAACTGCCCCTCATTAAATGCACTTGTAACTCCCTCATTCAATTCGATATGTAACTCTCACCAAATATTCTCTCATGTAACTCTCTCTCTCCCTAATTCGAATTGTAACTCCTCAAGACAAGTGTACCTCTCTCTCTATTCTTGGGATGAGTTACACTTCTCCTCAAATAACTCCTCTCTCTTGGAATTCAATTATCATATCATTGGTTCAAGGCATGAATTCATTTTGTAACTCTTCTCCCTTCTCATCTATTGAAGCATGAGCAAGTGAGAGTTGAGAGTAGCATGTTCATTGTGAAGAAGAAGAGCTAATGTTGAGTGTGTGCAAGAGAAGTGTGAGAGCAAGTGAAGAGTAAGAGAAAGGGAAGCACTAGAGCAAGTGTGAAAGACAAGGTCTGATCAAGAGAAGGAGATATTCAAGCAAAGAGCGTGAGCACTTTAGCTACAAGTTGATTAGGCATTGGTGATTTTATTCATTCTCATTCTCTCTATGTGTGTGTACTCTGTTGAACAATTGAAGAAATCTAATAGAAGAAGAATCATTTAGGTTGTCCCCTTGTGGGTTTTTCCTTGGTCATTGGACCTAACTCTCTGTGTCTTATATTCGTGTTTGGTTTTCTTTATATTATCATTAAGTTTATGTTCTATCTACAACTGTTGATCTAGAAAGTTTTGAAGAAGAAATTTTCATTCTAAGTAATTGCAATAGCATAGAAAATTCAGTTTTCTGCAAAGTAATTTCAGTTTTCAGCAAAGTACATTCAGTTTTTTGCAAAGTACATTCAGTTTTCTGTAAATTACATTAAGCTTTCTTCAAATTACATTCAGTTCCATTTAAATTTCTGCAAAGTACATTCAGTTTTCTGCATAGAACTTTCATTAGGGGAATTTTGAGGTCTAAAATGGGTCTCCTATGAAAATGTACAACCAAAATAAACTTTATAAGAACCAATAGGATTCAAGATGATGATGTCAACCATCGGGGATGATTCACCATTTTTAGAGTAAAAAAGCAAAAATATTAAAAAATAATTAAATAATTAAAATACTTTTTCAACTCATATTTTCAACTTATCTCCCTAAGGTTTTACTCAAATTTCAAGTGAGATTACTCGTTGGATGCAAATTTAATTCCTCATCCGAGGAGTACCCATGTTGCATACTTTAATGGACCCTGCTACATGAAAAATGAGAAATAAATGAAAAAACGTGAATGCAATCATGTTTTTCATGTATTTCTCATTTTTCGTGGTGGGCCCTTCGAAAGTATGCAACATGGGTACTGTCAGGCCAAGTAGTAACTCCACAAAGCAAAAACGGATTCATATATTCATTCAATCAGGTAGGTCTGTTATATACATGAGGGAGAGACTGTTCAGTTCATCTCCCGATGACTGTTCACATTTCTCATTTATTTATTTACATATATTTACCCAATCACAAGGATTAGGTGTCAACATTCCCCCCCTTAATCTGAAGGGATGTTGGTGATTCCACGCATCGTTCTGAATCGTTCAAGCTTTTCTCTTCCAAGCGCTTTGGTGAAAATGTCTGCAATTTTCTCATTTGTGGAACAATGACGGAGATGGATTGTTTTGGCCTCAACATCATGTCGAATCAGATGATATTTAGTATTGATGTGCTTTGTTCGATCATGGAACTTTGGGTTCTTGGCCAACTTTATTGCAGAGGTGTTGTTAACCGTGAGTGGAGTTGATTGTACTTGTTTTACTTGCAAATCTTCAAGAATTTTCCTGAGCCACACAATTTCTTTTGTTGCTTCAGCTTCTGCCACGTATTCTGCTTCTGTTGTGGAATCTGTTGGAAC
Source organism: Pinus taeda (assembly GCA_000404065.3). Classification (NCBI taxonomy): domain Eukaryota; kingdom Viridiplantae; phylum Streptophyta; class Pinopsida; order Pinales; family Pinaceae; genus Pinus; species Pinus taeda. Next base: position 27,647 of record APFE031366782.1, read on the forward strand.
TGATTGTTTGCGTGATCTCCAGGAGACAGCTCCTGATCCAAGACTCATAGCATATCCTGAAGTAGATACCTTAGTTTCTTTGCCTCCATCGAAGTTTGAATCAGAGTATCCGATCAAGCTGAAGTCATCTACCTGTGTGTACTTGATTCCAAAGTCTTGAGTTCCCTTCAAGTACTTTAGAACTCTTTTTGCAACAGACCAATGTCCCTCACAAGGCTTTTGCATAAACCTGGAGAGGATTTCAACAGCAAATGAAATGTCTGGTCTGGTAGTAGTTAGGTAGTTGAGACTTCCTACAAGCTGTCTATACTTTGTTGCAT
>APFE031366782.1:30824-75387 GCA_000404065.3 Pinus taeda
TTCAAAGGCAGTTGAATATGACGAAATATGGCGACTCACCTCTTCATTTACAGATGCTGCGATTAATGCATAAGCTTTGTTGTTCTTGTTTTGCCAAATGACGAGCTCTTTGTCTGAGGTAGGCTGTACTGGGTCATTGTCTCCTTCTCCGACACACACTCGTTTCCACAACTCATTGAAAATGAGGGTGTGTTTTATCATCCGAGACCATTCAGGATAGTTCTCCTTTCCAGTGAGAACTATTCCCACCATAGATATGATTGAATGCATTGTAAAATCCAAGAGCTGTAAAAATACTATGTTGCTAAAAGAAAATTGATTCTGATATCAAAATGTATTCTGGCCTCAAACAATATATTAAACACAGTCAAACGCAGGAGCGTTAACTATGTTAGTCACTTTGAAAACAACTTTATGAAAACAACACTATGGTAGTCCAAACAACACTATGGTATAATATGTATGTATTATCAAATAATACAAACATTATACCTCACTACCCTAAAAATCTTCACTGCATATATGCCATGTCCATCATATAAAAGGTAATGTGAAAAAAGGCTAACACGCATATACTGATACCATTCAAAAGTACCATTCAAGCATAGATCCACTTCAATCTCTCCACGATGAGACTCCGAAAAACCGCCAAAAATTACAGAGCAAGCAATCCAGAGCCAGACCACTCAAAAGTCGTCAAAAACACAATAAAATCACAGATAGGGATTGAGTCACGAGTGCAACATTGGCGAGTTTCCATACAAGCCAGAAATTCACAGATTTCAATCAAGTCGGTGCACTAAATGTAGGAAAAAGAACCCAAAACTTCGAATTTTTTTAATACTTATACGTCTCAGACCCGGTCGAGCTGCTTACAACCGATACACCTCATTTCAGCGTGCAGTTGACACCCTGCTTCTTTGTCGACATGTCAATCGGTCTATCTCGGAAATTGCTTCTAAATTACTCCTCCTCTCCTCCTGCATCGCATCTCCAGGATGTTTAATTCAACGTGAAACCTTCATATTCATATGTTGTAGGTCATGGATTTAGTAACGAGGGGAAAAATTTGCAGTCGTTGAGTATAGTCCTAAAGAATATTACAACATGGAGGACAACAGGGTGTCAACGGCTACCTCTTTTTCATGTCGGGTTCACCATACTCCAGCAATCACCGCAGAACAGTCTTCTCGCTTCACGTCAGGTTCACAGCTCTCAATTCCAAAGCAAAATGGGCCTGACACTCCGGCGCAGGACCTAAGGCTAACACTGCTCTTAGTATCAGGGGAGAGCGAGTAATCAGAATAGGGAATCAATTCATGCAATCGAGGCGGCAGGCGCAAGTTAGGGCATTTCAAAAACTTTAACGCACAGGACAGTGCTTGTCAGGACAGCGCCCTTTTTTTTTTTTTGAAACGTTTGGACAGTCAAACAGGATGGACAACGCTGAATAGTGGAGGACAGTATGGACAAAGGGGCAGCTACCATGTCAGGAGCAGCAAATTTTATGGAGGAGCTGCTCAGGTATATGGAGAGCAGATAGGGAGTTACAAGGGACACAAAAGCTAAAAAAAGGGTTGGCTCTGATACCATGTCAGGCCAGGTAGTAACTCCACAAAGCAAAAATTGATTCATATATTCATTCAATCAGGTAGGTCTATTATATACATGAAGGAGAGATTGTTCAGTTCATCTCCCGATGACTGTTCACATTTCTCATTTATTTATTTACATATATTTACCCAATCACAAGGATTAGGTGTCAACAGGTACTCCTTAGATGAGGAATCAAATTGTGCATCCAACGAGTATTTCCACTCGAAATTTGAGTAAATGCATAGGAGATAAGTCGAAAATATGAGTTGAAACAAATATTTTTCTTGTTTCCCTCTAAAATTTGATGATGCAATCTAATATTATTTTATTATTTCCGCTATTATTTTACAATTTCCTTAGGAGGCCCATTTTAGACCTCAAAACTCCCCTAATGCAATTTTCTGCAAAGAAATTTTAAATTTCTACATAGAACTTTCAGATTTTAACAATTCAAATGGGGTGAAATCGTTATGATTGACCCGCACGCTTGGAGAGCAGTATTAAATTTTCACCTAGGAAGTTGTGTTAAATAGCATGCAGTATTGGCTAGGAAAAATCTGCACGGCCAAGATCTAACAACTAAGGTTGATTATGAGGCCCCGTCATAGTCAATCTTTAATGGAAGGTGAGGGGATCCATGGTTGGGACTTGCACCAAACCACTTGGCATCGATAGATGACAAATATTAATTACAGGGCTCTCTCTCCCCAAAAAATGAAACCAACGTTTGGGGTCCACAATACCAGTGGTTTTGGCCAGGGTGGTATAGCAGGTGTGTGATGGGAAGGTGACTTAGTAGGTTAGGTAGGTAGCCATGGAGTGTCCATGCAGGCACAAGGGGAGCAGAAGAAGATGATTTGGTAGCTTGCATGAATAGCTAATATGGTGTTCCACATTAACATGATGTGATGTATTTTGACTCTCATATATCGGTGTTTTCTATTGATGTTGAAATGAGGTGAGGGAGCCTGATGTCGAGAGATCGAGAAGACATGGTATGGGAGAGTTCCCCACTAGATATTGAGCATTCGGATCTCAAAGTTTTCAATTGAGTAGAAAAGAAGCAATATAAACTTGATGTAGTGATATCGATCCATGATGTCACATCAGAGTGGATAATTTTATAAATTTGTGCCCAATAAAGACAGGTTTTGTCAAAGGTAAAGTGGAGTGCTACATGCAGGCCAAGTGTTGATAAAGGTGATAGAGGGCAACTCAAGCCCAATGAGAAGTGGGGAAAACTCAAAAGGTACAAGTAGTTAGTTAATTTTCTCAGAGGAAAAACAAAAGGTGCATAGAGGGGATTCTTTATGTTTGAGGATAGTTATAGGGTACAGTTACAAACGAATTGAATTAGACCAAGGGGTTGTTATGGAGGAATTATGATTGACTGGAACAACACAACTGAAGGACAGAGAACATAATAAATTCAACAGAGTGTAACTCAACAAACAAAGCTCAAATTTGAGCATTGAAGTAGTCAATAGAAAGCTATCAAGGAGGAGAATATGCCTACAAATCCAAAATTTTGGATTGACATAGGAAAACTCCTTAGAATTTTAAAAGAAAGTAACAGGTGGCCTACAAGGTAGAACCAACATGAAGTTTAGAAGTATGGAGAATACTCAAGGGTCCTATATCCATGAAGAAGAGGCCATTGCCATGAATTTGAGCATGAGAACAATTTCGAATGAGCATGGAGAAGATAGGCCATAGGAATGGGAATGGAATTGCTCAGCTACAAAGCTAATAATGAGAAGATTATAAGAGAATAGCAAGAGATTAATACTCCGATTTTACATAACCTGAACAAATTACAAAGGAGAATGGACTAGGGGTTTGATTCTTAGTAGGCAAAGAAACATGACTCACAAATTAGGAAGAAAGACTTAGAGGGTTCAAGGAACTTCAAGAGTGCTACTAATCCTCATCATTGTGCGGTGAGAAACCCCACAAAGAGAAACCATGTTTCCTCGGGATCATAAAGTAGTTCAAGCAAATCAAGCTAGCCACCTTTCATGGCATAAGAAGTTGGAAGAGGTTGAAGTTCGGATATTGGAAATGAGAAATTACATGCTTCAACTACATGATTATTCCTCCAATTTAGAGCCAATGATTTCCATCCATCACTTGATTTATGATTGGGGCAAATTAAGAAAGTAAAACATCTTGATGAAATGAAGATTTCATGAGAGAAGTTAATAAAATAACTTCCAAACAAAGTACCTATCTGAACACTACTATAAGAAAAAATTGCAAGATATTTTCAAACTCAAATTAGAGAACATGACCATGGAGTAATATGGTCATAAATTCATTAAATTACTGAGGTATGTATAATTTATCATAGATGAAAAGTTGAAGATATAGAGATATATGAGTGGATTACTACCATTCTATGGTGAAAAGATTAAATTTGATGAACCAAAGACTTTGGATGGAGCTATGAGGAAGGCATAATACCTGTGTGAATAAGGCACAAATAAGTTAGCTTTCCAAAGGGCTTGGGATGACAAGAAAAGAATCAAGGTGGAGAAAAGGAAGAAGGGGTTCAAACCTTCAATCTTCAAGAGAAATTCTTAGAAAATCAGCAAACTCAGCCAACCCATAGTGGACCAAAGAGGGTTGATTTCTTGAATCAGAGACCATTATTTCAACCCAATAGTTGTTGGAGTTATGGAGGAGAGCATCAATACAAGGATTTCCCATGCAAATAAGAAAAAATAAAGATTGTGCATCATATCTAAAGAGTTGATACAGTAGAGGACATGGGCAGAAGCATGCTTGGGATCTTTGCGGCATTGGACAACAGACAAGATAAACACTAGGCACACATGGTTGAAGAGGAAGGTAAGATGAATAATCAACTCTTGCAATTTTAATTGATTCTGGAGCTAGTAATAGCTATCTTGGTCCCAAGTTGGTTGAGAAGTTTAACTTAAAGAAAATTGAGCATGGTAAGTCTTGGTTAGTTTAGTTAACTACATGAGTTAAAAATAAGATAACTGAATTGGAAAAGGAGTGTTCCATCAATATGAATGGGATGAATGAAAATGCATATTTAAACATAATATCAGTGGGATCATATGATTACCTAATTGGCATGGATTGGCTAGAAAAACATCATGCATTGCTAGATTGTTACAATAAAACATTTACTTGCCTAGATGAAGAAGGGAAACCAAGGCTAGTGCAAGTAATACGAGGCCAATTTTTATTAGGTAAATATCATTTATGTAGCTAGAATAATTTTAGAAAAGGTTGCCAAATTTATGCAGCCCTCATGGAGGAGATGGTTGAGGATTAAGCACCAAGTTCAAGGGACTACCTAGTACTTAAAGAATTTGAAGATGTCTTTATCGAAGTTCCATGGTTACTGCCTAGAAGAGATATTGAATTCTCTATAGAGTTGATACTTGGAGCTACACCAGCATCCAAAACACCATACAGGATGAGCACACAAAAACTGAAAGAGTTGCAAATGCAACTATAAGAGCTCTTAAGGACAGGGTACATACACCCAAGTGTATCATCATGGAGTGGCCTGATATTATTTGTTAAAAAAAACGATGGTACACTAAGGTTGTGCATTGACTTTTGTTAGTTAAACAAGGTCACAGTGAAGAATAAGTACCCATTTCCCAGAATAAACAATTTGTTTAATGAGCTCAGGGGAGCTAAGGTATTTTCTAAAATTGATCTAAGGCCATGGTATGATCAATTAAGGATTAAAGAAGAAGACATCAATAAGATGGTGTTTCAAACTTGATATGGGGATTATGAGTTCGTGGTAGCACCATTCAAGCTATCTAAAGCCCCAGGTGTTTTTTTGGGCCTCACAAATGGTATTTTCTGGAATTATTGGATAAGTTTGTTATTTTTCTTTTGGATGATATCCTCATATATTCCAAATAGAAGGAATAGCATGAACAACATTTAAGGATGGTGCTACAGGTACTTAGAAAGCATAATCTATATGTCAAGCTAAGTAAGTGCTCATTTTATTAGAGAAGGATTCATTATTTGGGTCATATTATTTCAAAGGAAGGGATAGTACTAGACCCAGTAAAGATTAAAACAATTAAGGATTGACCAGAACCCAAAAATGTGATAAAGGTAAGGTCCTTCATGGGTTTAACAAGTTATTATAGAATATTTATTAGAGGGTTCTCAAAGATATCCCATCTTATTACTTCCTTGCAAAGGAAAGGTACAAAATTTGACTAGTCTCATAAATGTGAAGAGGCCTTTTAGCATTTAAAGATATTGTTAACAAGTGCACCTATATTAAAGATATCTAACTTGAATGAATACTTTCCTTTGTGCATTGATACATGTAAAGAAGGAATTGGATAACTCCTCGTGCATAACGGGAAAGTAGTATGTTATGAATCCAGGAAGTTAGATGAGAATGAAAATAATTATGCCACTCATGATTTGGAGATGGTAGCCATCATACATGCCCTGAAGATGTGGAGCCACTACCTCATGGGAAGGAGGTATGAGTTAAGAACTGACCACATTGAGTTAAAGCATTTGCTTAGACAACCAAATTTAAATGTTACACAAATCATATGGCTAAATTGTTTTGCCGATTATGACTTTGAAATTAAGCACATAAAGGGCAAGGAAAATAAAGTGGTTGATGCACTTAGAAAAAAGGTGCATGCAATGCATGATACAGCCATAAGCACATGTAAGTCTAATTTGAAAATTAAAATTTTAGAGGTTGGTAATTTAGACCAGCAGTACATAAAAATAAAAAGCATCCTACAACAAGGCGAAAGTGTAGCCCAAATATAAGGAATATGGAGTCAACACACAATGCAACCAATGTTGTGAGATTTACATTATGGAAATTACCAAGCTACATGGTGTGCCCAAGGCAATTATTTCAGATAGATATCCCAAGTTTACATCCAATTCTTAGACGGACTTATTTAAGAAATTTGGAACTTATTTAAATTTTAGCATGACCTACCATCCAAAGTAAATGGTTAAATGGAAAGAGTTAATCAAGTCATTGAAGACATGTTGAGGATGTATGCGATGCAAAAACCATCAAAATGGGAAGAATATTTGCACTTGGTGGAGTTTGCTTATAATAATAAGTACAAATAATTTTTGAAGATGAGCTTGTTTGAAGTCTTGTATGATAGGGAAAGCAACACCCAGTGAGTTGGCACAATCCAATTGAAAGGGCCATTGTTGGTCCATATTTACTCAGGGAAATAGAAGAGAAAGTAGCAAAAATTAGACAGAATTTGAAGGTTTCCCTGGACAGACAAAACAGTTATGCAAATAAGAACTAGTCAAATTGAGAATTCAGGATTAGAAACCATGTCTTCTTGAGGGTGAAGGCAAAGAAATCTCCTTGAAATTGGGAAGTTGTGAAAAATTAGTAGCTAGGTATTATGGACAATTTGAAATCCTAGAGAGGATTAACTGAGCTGCATATAGGATTGCATTACCAATATCCATGCATATTAATTATGTTTTCCATGTTTCATTGCTTAAAAGTATGTTCCTAATGCTAACCATGTGATTTATTGGAGCATGATTATGATTCAAGTGGAACTCGAGCGATACTTTTAGGTCCAACCAGTGCACATTTTGGATGACAAATGCAAGGTGCTCTAGAATCAAATTGTTGCCTTGGTAAAGGTGCAGCGAACCCATTTTATTCATGAATATGCTACATTGGACCATAAGAATGTGATGAGGGAGGAATAACCTCATCTTTTTGGATAAATGTTGTATATATATGTATATATATTGCACTAAGGACAGTGCCTAAATAAGGGGGAGGGGAATGTAACACCCTTGTTCGACTCCTATATATATATATATATATGTAAGACTAGGTTGGTGAGCCACAGACATCTTATATATATATGTAAGACTAGGTTGGTGAGCCACAGACATCTTTTGAGGGTCGTGGTGCCCATGTGCATGTGTGTATACGTGTTATGGGCGTTGTTGTGCCCGTGTGCATGAATGTTATGGATTTTGGGGCTAATATGCCTGTATATGGATGTTTTATATTTTGAGGTTAGAAAGCCTAGTAATGTAATCATGTAACACATGACATATTAATAAAATAAAATGGTTGCAAACTGAATGATGGAACAAGTTATAGGGGGTTGAGACTCCATGGATGAGTAAAAGGGGTTGATATAATTTAACTAATCATTAAAAGGATCACATGCATATAACCACGGTCCATGAGGTGGCGTGGATGAATTCCAAGTGGCGAAAAAGAGACTTGCATACAAAAGAGACATGTTCAAGGCATTGTCAAGGATTACGCAGGAGATCAATATGAATGATTCTTGGGAATAATGCTAGAAAGACATCCATGGAAGCATGGTGACAATGACAAAATCAAAGCTCTTAAGGGTAACTATAAGATCTATGAGGGTTGTGGCACTCCTAGAAGCCACAGGACTACTGGTTGGAGGCTATTGAGCTTGGTATTTTGAATGTCTGAGGCCTAGAATGGTACCTGGAAAACCTATGAGGGAAGTGGAACTCCTCAAAGCCACAAAACTATTGGTTGGAGGCTATGGAATGCCACACGACATATGTAGTATTTAAATTTACTTATATAAACAAAATTACACAACATATAATTTTCATTTTATAATAAATAAATTTTATTTTTTTTCACATCACTAATAAATAAAATTAATTTATTTTTCTTACATCACTTATATCATGAACACCTATACCTATGGTCAAACCTGGTCTTCTCCTCCAAGTCAAGTCACCTTAACTGATCTTGCACTTCTTTATGCCTTTCTTGATCTAGAAAATTTGGCCTCCCAACCACTGTCCAGTAGCCCAGAATTTTGCCCCCTGAAGTTGTTTAATAACCTAGAAAAAAAATTGGCCCTCCTAAAGCTAATACCCCAGAAAGATGTGAATCACAAAGAGATACTTCTATCCACACATGTGAGTTTATGAGAGAGGAAAGGGAGAAACTCACCCTTCTTTCTTTGTCCTTATTCGTCCTTCTTGACCTCCTTTGCTTGCCCAAAAGTTGTCTTGAGAGAAGAATGTGAATATGCCAAATGAGGAGCTTGAGATGCCTTTATATAGTAGTTTTTCTAGGGTGAATGGTTGTGTCTCTTGGCTAGGGCTGACTTGACTTGGAGGGAAGTCGATTTGTCACTTTTTGGAGCCAATATTACATTTCAAAAATTCAAATTTACATCTTTTAAAAGTCACAATGGGACTTTGACTCAAAATCATTTTTCCTTTGATTTAAGCATTTATAAATATAATTACATCAAGTGACCAAAAGTACATTATTAAGACCGACCATAGTTACAAATTCAACATATGAAATATAAATGGACTGAGTTGTTTTAAGGAATGAGCTCCAAAAAACTCAATTGACTCTCAAACAGTGTAGAACCCTCTTTCTAGCATAACCACACACACACACACACACACCTCCTTTCTCTATAGAGTAGTCCCTTAGGGAGTCCACTATGACCAATCGAATCTATGCAAGAAGAGCTTCGACCCAAGATATGTTGGGAGTCCTAGCGTTAGTTTCCCAACTATGACAATATTATTCCCAACTCCATGGATCTAGACAACACCATATCCCTCGTAGTAGCATAGTGTATCTCATGCATTTCCCTTCAAAAACATACTAGCTCCAATAAAATAATAACAACCATCATACTAATTATCTAACAATAAACACCAATCTGTCTCTAGATCACTCTAGCCTCATAATTAGGAGTTCTTCAATTGTAGCCCTAGCAATAGTGGATTATCACATGAAAACTCTCTCAAGCAATAAGGAATAATTATTAAAGGTTGTTAGTTTTAAATGGAATAATGGGATTATGAAACTTCCAAAGCACTTGCATTAAGCATCATGCCTTCTCTAAAAGATTAGCAAGATAAGAAAAGGACACATAAATTCAATGGTATGGAGAACTTCAAAAAAAATAGACACTTTGTAGCAACAATATGATCATATTTCTTATGGGTCCCACCAAACTCCTCTTAATGCCTCATTTCTCTTAGGGTGCTCCTAGGATGTTGATGACTCCAAGTGAACTTTAATTTGTTTATAATTTCAATTTAATTCCAGTGGTAATATTTAGCACATGCTTGTTCTTTTCATTTCATAAGGCCATGCCATCTCGCATGTTTAGTTCCTTGTAAAGAACATGAGAAAAGGAAAGGGCCCAAGGTTGTTGGATCTGTTAGAAAAATAATACTAACATGGAACTTCATGTGATTAATATTTTCAAATAAGAATTACATAGGTAGAACTATGGATGTTCTTGGTTTTAAGAACAATATCTTAGAAGGAAGGATTGTGGCAAGAAAATGTTTAGGAGAGGTATGGAAAATACCAACAATGGAGAAAGAGATATACTATGTTATGAAACCAGCTCACAAAAAGATAGATCAATGACTTAAAAATCAACCTCTTTGAGGGGGCTACCTCCTTTACATTACACAAGTGAACAATTATTGGATGATACAAATGACAAGACCTCCTTTCTATATATAGGAGTCTAAGGGGTCCTAATACAATCAGAGCCTACATAACAATAATATTGTAGTAGCACAACAATAACAATAATAGGCTTCTATGGGGCATAATAATAACAACATGGGGACTATATGGGCACAATAATACAATAAGGGGGTTGCACTAATAACAATAAGGGGTTACACTAGTAGTATAGGGACCTAACATGCCCCTTTCCTTCAAAAAGTGTTGTCCTCAATGCTTGAGTAGTTCTGGATGCTTCTATATAAAATTCTCATCCTCCCATGTGGAATATTCAGTGGTAAGTTCTTCCACTTGATGAAATACTCTAAAATTGATCGATTTCGTAGCTATCGATTTCTTGTTTTTGTGACTTCTTCTAATTCCAATATGATTTTTCATTCCTCATCAAGTTCTAGAAGTATTGTTTGAATTGGGATCGTCTCACCTATATCCTTCTTTAAGCATGAAACATGGAAAACTGGGTGCACTTTGGAAGATGCGGGAAGCTCCAATTTGTATGTCATAGTACCTATCTTTTGTAACACCTTGCATGGACCATAATACTTTGGTGATAATTTATTATCCTTCTTAGCTTGCTTGAGGGACATTTGTTTGTATGGTTTTAGTCGTAGAAATACCTAGTCGCCTACATCAAAACTTCTTTCGCTGCGACGTTGATATGCCTATTGTTTCATTCTATTTTGTGCCAAAGTGAGGTTATCCTTTAAGAGTTTTAGAACTTGTTTTTAATGCTTGATGTGATCTTCCACTACTTGAACCATAGAATTTTCTTTTAAACTTGATGTGATGGATGGTGGATGATATCCATAAAGTGCCATAAATGGGGTCATTTTTTTTGTAGTATGGAAGGAAGTGTTATACCACCATTCAGCAAGAGGCAACCACTTGACCCATTGTGTTTGTTTATCAGATACAAAGCAACAAAGATATCCTTCCAAAAGTTTGTTCATTGTCTCAGTTTTCCCATCAAATTGAGGATGATAAGATGAACTATGATTTAACTAAGTACCCAAATATTCCACCTCTTGTACTCCAAAGAAACCTTTGGAACTTTTTTCATATAATTGTTTCTCGTTCAATAGTTTGAGCACCCTGTCAACCTGTTGAACATGATCCTTCCAAGACTTGTTGTAGATTAGTATATCACCAAAAAATACTAACACAAATTTTCTAAGGAAGGGTTTGAAAATGGAATTCATCAAACCTTGAAATGTAGAAGGTGCATTGGTAAGGCCAAAAGGCATGACCAAAAATTCATAATGACCCTCAATATTTCTAAATGTTGTTTTTGGAATGTCTTCAGACTTCATTTTGATCTGATGATATCCTGAACGAAGATCTGACTTGGTAAAGTAAATTTCTCCATGTAATTCATCCAATAATTCATCAATGACAGGAATGGGAAATTTATCTTTAATAGTAAACTTTTTGAGCTCCCTATAATCTGGACACATGTGCCATGATCCATCCTTCTTGTGTACCAATACCACTAGAGCAGAGAAAGAACTTTGACTAGATTGAATTATACAAACCACTAGCATTTCTGCAACCATACGTTCAATTTCACTCTTTTGGGCATTTGGATATCTGTAAGGCATGATGTTTGGGGGAACACTTCCTGGAATCAAATTAATAGCATGATTATGATCACGAATAGGTGGGAGGCCTTTGGAGTCTCAAATACTTTGGAATGATTTTCTAAAACATTTTGGAGATCTGGATAAATAGATGATTTTGATGTGGGAACCTCTAGTGAACATAATTGTGAAATTACGCTTCCTTGCGATACACCTTAATTAACTTCCTTTCCTTCCCAAAAAAATTCAAGAAAAGTTCTTGAAAATTAAAAGCTAACATGCCCAAAGATTGTAGCCATTGGACTCCTAGTACAACATCTGCCCCACCCATTGAGATGGAAAGCATTGAACTATTCAAGACATATTATCCCATGGATAGCTTGATATTATGGCACTTTCCAGAGAAATTTATGGTTCCTCCATTTGCAACCATTACTTGAAACTCTGGTGTTGGATATAGGAAGCAATTCAATTCCTTGGCTATCTTACAATGAATCAAATTATGGGTACTACCTTAATCAATCAACATTATTACCTTTTTCTTCTTGATATGTCCTTTTATCATGAGAGTTTGAGGAGTGGTAATTCATGTCAATGCATTACAAGATATGGTCGTATTCATTTCTTCTTTCTCTAAGATTGGTTCCTAATGTATATCCTCTTCTTTTGACGTTTCTTGTTCATTTTCTTGCTCCTCTTCCCCATCTTTGTAACCAATTTCTTCTCAGCACACTTATGACCTGTAGTGTATTTTCTATCGCAATTGTAACAAAGCCCTTTTGCTCTTTTTTCTTCCAATTGTTTTGGTGTCAACTAGTGAAAGGCTAGAAGCAACAATAGTTTCATATTTATAGTTATGAGTGGTAGGCTTCCTTGTTGCCATAATTTTGCTTTCATTTTTTCTTGCCAACCTGTATGCCTCCTCCAATGAATCAGGTTCCCAAAGGTGAACCTCATGTTGGATGTTATCATTTAAAGTCCCTATGAATACTTCAATCCTACGCTTCTCTAGAATATCATTTACCCTTACATTCAATTTTTGGAAGTCGTCAATGCGCTTTGATATTGAACCCTTTTGTTTGAAATTTATCAATTGGCGAAAGAAGGTGTTTCTCTTTGTATCCTCATAATGTTCTATCATTTCCTCCATGAAAATTTACAAGGTGACAAGTTGTTTACGAGAACAAATCCCTCTATACCATCCAAACTAATTTGGTTCTAAATATAAATATGCAATACGTACCTTTTGTGTGTTTTGTATACATTATGTAGATCAAAATATTTGTCCATCTGTAGTATCCATGTTACAGGATCCTTGTCATCAAACTTCCTCATATCTATCTTTAGAATATGTTGGGTCTTCAATCCAATGTTAGATTCTATGAAATCATGATTAACAGTACTTTTGTTCTCATCATGAGTTTCCTCTACTACCTTTTCGCCATTAGGAGGCCTTCTTGTAGTAGTTTTGTCCCACCTTCCTTCAAACCTTCCATGTCTTTCTTCAAATATTTCATGCCTTCCTTCCAATATGTTTCCATACCATAGATACTAGCTTCCATGGCATATAAAAAACTATTTATCTTAGCTTCAACCACATTCTTCAAATCATCCATCCAATTTTGATTACTAGGTGTTTCTATTTTCTTGACTTGAGTCATTCTTTTTCTTGCTTTTAGGATCTCGATCTTGAATCTGTTGTATCTCTGAAAGTTCAGATATCCAAGGTCTAGAGTTATGAACTGCAATAGCCCATTGCGTGCTCCTTCAAATTCCACAAGTCTGATCGAAATTGGATTCTCCAAGAAAGAGTTATGCCCAATCTCCCAAGATGGCCTAATTATATACTTTTTCAGTAGAGAAAACTTGTACGAAGTTTCGTGTGTCACTGTTTCAACCTTCAGACCTGAAAACAATATAGAGAATTACAATTCGTCCTCTTTTTGTAACTTCTTACGAAATTTCAATCTGATGATCAGAGAGAAAGTTATGATGATTTTCCCAAGGTCACATGTTTGGGATGTAATTCGGGAGCCTACAAAAACCCTAAATGTCTTAGACCATATCTCTGAGAATATAGTGAAACAAGATCTCAAATTTGGGCCCAAGCTTCATCAAGATTTTAGCTCAAATGGGTTTTAATTTCAGAGTTTGAACCTTCGTAGAAACAAAATTATAGCAAAAATTCCACGATGACCTGTTTGAGATGGAATTCTAGGGCTTGCAAAAACCCTATCTTCCTCAGATCATATATACGAAAATATAGTGAGACAAGATCTAAAATTCGTACCTGATGTTCAGAACGATTTGAGATCAAATGGGTTTTTTTTTAGCTTCTAAAAATTTGTAGCGAAAAAAGTTATAGAAAAACTTCCATGATGACCTGTTTGGAGCAGCGAACCCCTAGAATCCAAAGCTTTGATACCAAATGTTATGAAACCAGCTCACAAAAAGATAGGAAAGATAGATCAACGACTTAAAATCAACCTCTTTGAGGGGGAAACCTCCTTTACATTACACAAATGAACAATTCTTGGATGATACAAATGAAAAGACCTCCTTTCTATATATAGGAGTCTAAGGGGTCCCAATACAATCAGAGCCTACATAACAATAATATTGTAGGGGCACAACAATAACAATAGTGGGCTTCTATGGGGCATAATAATAACAATATCGAGACTATATGGGCACAATAATACAATAAGGGGGTTGCACAAATAACAATAGGGGGTTACACTAGTGGTATAGGGACCTAACATACTCACATGTATATAATCAAGATGTACATTCTTAACACCTTACAGAAGCCTAACATAAGATGTCGAGTAATGAATATTCAAGTTCCTAGAAGATATTGCAACACCAAGGAGATGACACAAAAGTTATATTAATGAACTAATATGAGGTAAAGATAAAAGAGTGTTAAGTCATTTCAAATATACAAAAGGGAAGCAAGCCAAAGTAAGACATACATTAGGTTAAAATTAAAGTTAGAAATGAGCTTCATAACATAAGATGTGATTTTAATTTATTTTTTAAAAGAACCCAGCATATTTTAAATAATGTTGAGTTGATATTGCTTTCGCTAAAGGTGCTTAATTGTTACATTTTAAATAGTCGTTAGTTAACCATGCAAATGTTGAAAATAAGGGTACCATGGAGGTGTTTCATAAGCATTTCCCCTTTTGGCCTAGGGAGACACATTCATCACCTTTTGTCTAAGTGACATTATGAGTTTAATTAATTTCAAGGAGCTAAAGTACTTTATATGTGGAGATGTACTAGGTACTTTAAGTTATTAAAGTCGCGTGTTTTAAAAGTCACTTTATGTGAAAAAGTACTAAGTACACTTTATATTTTTAAAGTCACTTTTATATTTTTAAAGTCACTTTTATATTCTAAAAGTGAATCTATGAGGAAAAAGTGACCATGGTACTAAAACATTAAAAAGTGACAGGTAGGCTCATTTATAGAAGGAGGACCACATTAAAAAAATGGGTCAAGACAAAATGATCTCCACCCTTGATCTAATGAGCTAAGATTTAACCTTAGCCATTAGATCTAAGGGTTAGAGTTCTCAACTTATTGAGAAGACAAAAGGAGGAAAAGGAGAAGAGAGCTTATCATTTTATCATGAAAGCTATTGAGAAGAGAGGGCAAGGAGAAAAGGACGAAGATAACTTGTGTGAAGAAATTCTACAGCAAAGAGTAAGACGACCACCATTAGAGCTACTAAGTGTAAGGACCAACCATAATTTTTTTTTCTAAATACTAAAAATGCAACCATAAGAAAATAGCATTGGGAACTCAAAAATTATTAAGCATTATAAAAACTTTCCTGAATTTCACTTCATTGAACATATCATCTAATTTACATGTTATTAACTAAAACATAATGAAGCCATACAAAAGAATATTATAACAACATAAGTATTGTTCACCAGGAGACGAGATTCAAACTTGACTGGTGCTAATTTCCCTCCTTTGTTGTTAGTTTCCTCCAAGTGTGAATGTTGATGTGCTTAATCCAAATGCAATGACCCACCGTTTGACCTCCCATTCTACTCCTTGGGTACTCTCCTTCCTCGCAGACCCCTGAGTTGCAATGGAGTTGTACAATGGAGGAATGTATTAGTTGGTAGAGAAAAGCACTCTTTGGCTCAAAAGTCCCCTCAAAGTTCTCTACCTCACCAAACTCACTATAGCTTGTAGTCACTACTTTGGCATAATCTCATCCATCCAACAATAGGGTAAATAAAAGTCCTTTCTCCCATGGCATGCCCCTTATTTTATAGGAGTCCTCATAGGTGACACTTGGAATTTCATGCATAATTAGTTATTTATTATAATCCAATAGTTTGATTATTCACCCACCCATGTGTCACTCTCTCATCAAGGATCTCCAAAATTATTTGTTTAAATTTTAATTTAAAAATAATATTTTTCCTCACCTCAACAAGATTCCTATTTCTTCTCTTAGTTGTCTCTGATCCCCCTTTTACTCCTTAATTTGTGTTCATTACTAAAGTCAATTTATAAGTCAAGATTTGATCCCATATCTACTCCCTAATTTAACTCAAGTTATATCTTAGATGCATATTCTTATGTTCGTTGTTGCCACTTGGAGGTTCTCTAAAGTTCTCTAAAATTTTAATATATTAATCTTATTTTAATTCGCCATCATCTTCTTTTAATTAGGTTTAACTATTTTAGGATTAATATTTATCCTTACATTTATGTCCCCCTTTCCCCTTTTTACCTAATTAAATTACATTATCTAGCTAAAATTTTCCAACATGGGAAGGGTAGAGTTTTTAAGGTAAAATATTTTATTTCTTCCTATGATCCCCTTAACCCAAGTTTTATTCTTGATTTAATTACCTCAGTTCTAATCATCATTTACCACTTGATGTGAATTTACATGGTTTTCATATCTTGATCAGATTTATTAATTTATTTATTTTTAATGATTCCAAGGGTGCAAGTTTGGTCGTGCCCTTCAAGAACTTCCCTTGAAGTTCCAAGTGTGTCACGCCTAACAGTTCATTTGTGATGCCAAGTGTGCCAAGTTGGTCATGCCCTTCAAGAAATTCCCTTGATGTTCCAAGGGTGCCACGCCACTTTCCCTTCAAGCATTCAGTGGCTATGTGGGGAAAGTATAGGTGAAACGACAGAGGCCATTATCACCTCTTATGTTGCCTGCTATAGTGAGACTAATGGTGTCGAGGATCAAGGAATCTGCTTTGATGCACACCCCCAGTAAAATCTTCATCAGCGACCCAACTTTGGGACCTGCCCTCATGACATCGTGGTCTTCAAGGCAAAGGTGTTTCAACCTTTCCAGCCCAAGTCACGGCGGGAGTGCTGGTGGGTGAGATCAGGGACACTGCCCCACCCCTCCCATGCAGTTCCATCCAATTGTACAACCCCATCACCCATATGTGAGTCATTCGGCTAAGCAACTAATATGTGCCTGCAACCACTAACATATCATCATAATATAGATAAACATATATAGCAGGTTTCAAAATTGACTTATAATTTCAAAGACAATATAATTTTTCATGAAACCAGGTGTCGTCAACTCGTCATATGCGAGTTCCTCTGGTGGTTTCCTGCCATACTCAATAATCATCAGTAACAAGGTTTCTCGTTGTTAGTCATTTTCATAATAGCATCATCAACATCACCTAGTCATTTGTATCATTGTTCATTATGAAACAGAACTAATGCAAGTGGGTAACATAGGGGACACATCCATCATGGCAATTATCATCATAACATCAATGGAAACATACATATCCATCAAAGCTATCAACGTCGTATCATCAATAGAAACATACATATCCATCAATGCTGTCATCATCATGATATCAATAGAGAGCATACATATCCTTTACTGCCATCATCATCATAGATTCAATAGAGACCAAACATAACCATTTATGCTATAATCATCATAATATCAATAGATAACATGTATAACCATTAATTCTACAATCATCATAGTACCAATAGATAAAATACATAACCATTAATGTTATCTTCATCATAATATCAATGGATAACATACATAAACATCACAACCACTAATAATAGAGTCATGTGTCCGAATCCTCAACCTGAGGTCCTCAAAGAATAGTGTGTGGGCCTTAGGGCTAAATAAATGTTAATGTCATATCACTGTTAGTCAACTAGAGCGGGGCACTACAAAATCTCATCAAAGGGTTGAGTTTAAGTCTAGAAGGGGGTTTGAATCTCTTGTGAGAATCACTGCCATCTCTAGCACAAAATTCAAGGGCATTTTGGAGGGTTAGACAAGAAGCCTTCAAGTCTAAAAAACAAAGTACATGAATTAATAACTTACCCTCATAGTTACATGAATCCCGAAATTATCGGGCATGTTCAGCGAAATTTTCAGGCCACCTTACAGTGAGATTCTCAGGACAAATTTGGATTATGGTTCAGCATGTGGTTAAGTTAATTGAATTTTTCCTCAGAAGTGAATTTTTCCCAGCTATATAGACTCTAAATTTTGTGCAGAGGTGTTAAATGTCCAGAGGACATTCCAGCGTTGAAGGAGTTCTAAGAGAGGTTGTATGTTTGTTGGAGGAGACCAAACAGTGGGCACAAAATTATCAATCAAGATATATGTGCAAAGATTACCTCATAAATTCTTCTTCAAGGGAAAAGATAAGTTGAATCTCTTGTTGTATTTATTGTCATAGAAAATTCTCTAAAAACAAATAAAATCCTTCTTAAAGACTGGTTTTCCCTTTATGGGTTTTTCTAAGGTCAATTGACCAAAACCAAGTGTGTTAAATTCATGTGTGTGCTTTTAATTTTCCCTTGTATCAGTTGTTGAAAAGTAAATGGTAGAGTATCTCTTATGTTTCAAGTAAATGTTAATCCGATATAAATATCGGTCACATGTTTTATGATGGCTTTGGGAATTAAACCATGCAAAACTTGAAAACTGGGTTGGGCTATAGCCTCCATTATTTTCTACACAATATCAAAGCTTGAGAGAAATCAAATATGAATTCTTCATCAGTTGATACAAAGACTAGCAAGCAAAAAAAATTCCACCTCAGTGAACAGCAGTTACTAACCCTCAGTCAAAAACCCAAGGAAGTGTCAATTAAGAGGGAGGAGACTGCTAGTTTTTTGTAGCATCAGATGTGTTCTAGCAATGAAAATTGGTGGAGAGGCTAAGGCACATGAGTTCTAAAGAACCCAAAAACCGTTTGGTGAAATTCTACTTGCATTTTATTTTATTAAAATAATGAATATTTTTAATGGAGTTCCTAATTCTAAACTTAGGAAAAATAAAATATTAATGAGTATTAATCAAAATATGGGTGAGAATGATCTAGAAGACGAATCAAGCCAATTTTTTAATCTTAGTCATTGATTAGAGACTTAATCTTAGTCATTGAATTCTCAATGATAAAAGTACAAGAATGAGGCTTGGAGTTCTTTTAGAAACACACAGAGAGAGAACGAATTGATCTGGAGTTCGATTTCTAGGGCTAGGGAGCTGAGAATTCGAATTGAGTGATCATTCTGCAGCAAAGTAGCAGAGATAGTTCAGGAGTACTAGACAGAGAGGCGAAGAGACACTAGTGGAGGCAGCGCAACAGCTAGGAGGGATGTTGGGTCAATCTAAACCCACGCAGGCCTGATGCAAAGACAGAAGGGCCAATGCAGAGCAGAAGTTTCCCTCACACAAAAAGTCGGAAATGTCGGGGAACTTCCAAAACAACCGGGATGGTTGATGCAGTATGCAGAAGAGACAACGTAGGGCTAATGCAGAGCCTGTAAGGCTGATGCATGGCCAGTGAAGAGATAGTCGGGGTTATCTAGTTTTGTTGTTGGATCAGTCGGAATCTGCCAGGTGAAGTGAGGTAAAACTCACTCAAATTTCCGCCATTATATTTTCTCTATAACTAGATTTCTGGGAGGGCATCCAGCATTGTATTCAGAACTACTATTTAATAATATAAAACCCTTAGAGCTATTGCATCGGTTTTCCCGCATTGGGTTTTTCCGGGGACTATTTTGTCCAAAAATAACTATGTCCTATGTATCTTTTTCTTTGCTCAGTTTTTTGTTTCATGGAATCAAGTTAAAGTAGTGTAGACTAGAGAAGTAATTTACTTCAATATTCATAAAATAGCTTGATAATGTATATTAAAATCAAATAGGAGAAGTAAATTCAGTTTTTGTTGTAGTATGGGTTCCTTGGAGCATAGGAATTTTCACATGGTATCAGAGCATTGATTTTGAAACAGGAAGAGCATATCCAACACTGAGCAGAAAGTTCAATAGTTGCATTTGGCAACAATTCGAATCCCCTTGAAGGGATTGTGTAGTCCTTGCTGGGAAGCAGAGATTCCGAGGAAATCTCTCTCTGAGAGAGTCGACAGAGAGGTATGATTTCTAGTTCGTGAGTTTGCAGAGGCAGAGGGACTGACGCAGAGCCTTGGCGTAGTGCTTGAAGGGTGCAGTTTCTACCGGGGTAAAAATCCATCAAAAAAGAGCAAAGATACATAAAAGGAGAATTTTCTCCTCAGAGGACTTTTCTCACCAAAAGTTTGAATTTTTCATTTTTCGGACAGCATACTAGTGTTGTGCAGTGACTAGAGGAGTCAGTTCGACAGTTTGGGTGAGATGGCATCACATAGGATCAAAGATCAGGATAGGTTCGAAAGAGATTCCAACTATGCCATATGGAAGACCAAAATCTTAGTTGTTCTGGAGGAGTACGATCTCAAAGCTTATGTCAAGAGTGTTGTGGTTGTTCCCACAGATAATGATCAGAAGAAGAAGCACAAGGCTGAGTAGGGGAAGGAAAAGAGGTTCATACTCGATGGAGTTCGAGATAATGTGGTCTCACACTTGCAGGGCAAAGATATAGCCCGAGAAATATGGGAAGATTTGTCTTCACTGTATGAAGGTTCTTTCAAACAACGGAAGATGTACCTAGAACAAAAGTTGCAGCGGACATTGATGCAGAAGGGAGAAGGGGTTAACTCCTATTTTCAACATCTTTAGGACACCAGAGACCAGCTTGTTGCAATATGGTCTACTCCTCAATCTACCACAATGGTAAGGACGGCCCTGAATGGAGTCTCGGATGAATGGAAAGACTTCGTCCAAAGTATATTGGGCGGGGAAAGACTACCTTCATGGGAGGAGATGTGGACAGCTCTTCAACAGGAAGAATTGAGGGACTTTGTTAAGGTCAACCTCAATGGCAGTAGTGGGAGTGGCACGATGACCAAGGAAGAGGAGGAAAATGCAGCTCTAACTTCAAAGGGATAGCAAAAGCAGAAGCGAAAGACGGACATTTCAAAGGTGAAATGTTTCAGATGTGGAAAGATGGGCCACTTTTCATCCCAATGTCCTTTGAAGTAAAAGGACAAGGATGAGAAACATGATGTTAAGGTTTCTCTAGCAAAAATTGATGAAGATGAGTTTACCATGAGTGCCCACACGTCTCTAGGAGGGAAATGGGGTGATATTGATCTATAGTTGGGAGCACTACATGTGGGAAGGATCCTTGAGGAAGTCCACCTCTTGGATCAATTTCTTGCTACGGGAGCCCAAGATTCAGTACTAGAGAGATGAACTTAGTGTCAGATGATGCAGTGGATTATTTAGAGAGGTAGATGCAGTAGCTTGAGACCAGAGACTAATCAGCAAAAAGAAAGGTTGGTAGCAGTGCAGATAGCACAGTGCAGAAGTCAATAGCAGCGCAGAAGATTCAGAGGGTCAGAGACTAGTAGCAGTCAGATTCCAACATTTATAGCATTATGTTGAACATAGTTAAGTTGAGTAATTTTGGTTGTTTTTCAATTTCTTCTCTCAGCAACTGAGTTGCAGTATGTTTGCAGTGTTAGCAATGGCAGTGTTAGCAGCATAGCATATGCAACATTTGAGAGGGACTTGTAGTACAGATGCAGCAGTGGCAGTGGCAGTGTCATGGGCAGTAGTACAGTTCCAGCAATAGCATAGTGTTGGTTCCAGCAACAGTGCAGAAAGGAGATGCTTCAAAAACAGAGCAGCATGTAGTTGGACATTGTTGCTAGAGCACATTCCTCGCTAAGAGGGAGTGTTAGTTTTTGGTAGCATCGGATGTGCTCTAGCCATGAAAGTTGGTGGAAAGGCTAAGGCACATGAGTTATAAAGAACCTAGAAACTGTTTGGTGAAATTCCACCTCGATTGTATTTTATTAAAATAATTAATATTTTTGATGGGGTTCCTAAGTCTAAACTTAGGAAAAATAAAATATTAATGAGTAATAATCAAAATATGGGTGAGAATGATCTAGAAGGCGGATCAAGTCAAGTTTTTAATCTTATCCATTGATTAGATACTTAATCTCAGTCGTTGAAGTCTCAACGAGAAAAGTATAAGAAGGAGGCTTGGGGTTCATTTAAAAACACACGCACATAGAACGAATTGATCTGGAGTTCGATTTCTAGGGCTCGAAAACTGAGAATTCGAACTGAGTGATCATTCTACAGCAGAGGAGTTGGGATAGTTCGGGAGTACTAGACAGAGTGGCATAGATACATTAGTGGAGGCAGCGCAGCAGCTAGAAGGACTGACGTTGGGCCAATCTGGTCTCACGCAGGCCTAATGCACAGCCAGAATGGCCAGCACAAAGCAGAAGCTACCCTCACATAGAAAGTGGAACATCCGGCAAGGTTGATGTAGTAGGCATAAGAGATAGCGCGGGGTTGACACAGAGCCTATAAGGCTAACACAAGGCTAGCGTAGAGATAATCGAGGTTAGCCATTTTTGTTCCCAGATCAGCCGGAATCTATCGGGTGAAGTGAGGTAAAACTCACTCAGTTTTCCGCCATTATATTTTCTGTCACTGGATTGTTGGGAGGGCATCCAACATTGTATTCAGAACTACTATTTAATAATATAAAACCCTCAGACTTGTTGCACCGGCTTTCCCACATTGGGTTTTTCTAGGGACTATTTGTCCAAAAATAATTGTGTCTTATGTATCTTATTCTTTGCTCAGATTTATGTTTCATGGAATCAAATTTAAAGTAGTGTAGGATGCACAATTAATTTACTTCAGTATTCAGAAAATAACTTGATAATGTATATTAAAATCAAGTAGGAGAAGTAAATTCAGTTTTTCTTGCAGTAGGGGTTCCTTGGAGCATAGGAATTTTCACAGAGACTACCTAGTATTAGATTCGCTCCACTTTGTTGGTTGTGAGGTTCATGGCTAATGGGTTGATGTTAGAGGAAATATTGAGTGGGGCTGATAATTTTTTCCCTTGGAAGGAGAGGATGACACTTTTGTTTGAGGAGTTGGAGGTATGGGACATTGTAGAGAATGCAGTGCAACCACCAATTAACCAAACACAGTTGACAGAATTCAACAAGAAGAATGTAAAAGAAAAGAGGATCATCCTTGATCCCATCAATGATCACCTATTCCCTCATGTGACAGGAATGAAGTTTGCCTATGAGATGCGGGAGTCCCTTGTCACATTAAACTAGATTTCTAATGAGAAAAGAAATATGGTGTTGAGGCAAAAGATAAGAAACACCAATATGACCAAGATTGACAATGTGACCTCATACCTCACTAGGATCTCATAGGTGAAGAGGGAGTTTGATGTCATGGGAGAGGTTGTCCCAGAGGACCATTTGGTCAGGATTGCATTAGATGGGTTCACCGAGAAATGGGATGGATTCATACATGGCATTGTGGCCAGAGAGAACTTTCTAGACTGGAGGAGGATGTGGGACAATTTCATCCAGGAGGAGTACCAGGGCAAGCAGGCATAGTGGTGGAGCAGGTGAGGAGAATGTTGCTCTTGCGACGAAGGGCAAGAAGAAGAAGGCCAATAAGGGGTATTATAGTGGAGAAAATTAGGAGAAGGGGAAGGAGAAAGAGAAGGAGAAGAACATAAGCAAAGTGAAATGCTTTGCTTATGGGAAGATGGGTCACTATGTTGTTCAATGTCACAACAAGAAGGGTAAGAAGAAATAGGGAGTTGCAGCTTCAGCAAAGGTGGATGAGTTCACTTCCAAATTTGACATAGAGTTTTCCTTATCTTCTCATTAATGGTTTTTCAGTAGTGGAGCATCCTGCCATATGAATAGAGTGAGAGAACACTTCATGAGTCTCTCAGAGAATGATATTTACTTGGAGGTTGTGCCTAGAGATAACTCCAAGGTTAGAGCAACAGGAGTGGGGATAGTATCATTTCAGAGGGAGTCATTGCCTCCTCTGAAAGTGACAAATGTTCTTTATGTTCCAGGGCTAAAGAAGAACTTTATATCAATTTCCATCTTGGACGACAAGGGGTATGAGGTGGTGTTTCATAGAGGACAGGTGTTGATATATCCCAGGGGATCTAGTGTTGAGTATGATAAATGTATTGGAGTCTGAAGTGGGAGGCTATACAAGTTTATGTTTCATCCTATTAGATCCTTGGTGGCACAGATCAGCAGCAATGAGTTGTGTGAGTTATGGCACAGGAGGATGGCCCACTTGAACCATGGAGCTTTCAGGATGTTGAGGGAGATGGTTACGGGATTACCAGAGTTCGAAATTGATCATCATGATGTGTGCATGGGATTTTCTTTGGGAAAGTACACCAAGACACCTTTCCCAAGCAATGACAGTAGAGCTACAGCTATCTTAGACTTGGTACACTCTCATGTTTGTGGTCCAATGTCTCATGTATCACTAAGTGGATGTGATAAATATGTGACCTTCATTAATGACCACTCTAGGAAGAATTTGATTTTATTTTTGAAGACCAAGGATGAGGTCTTCAAGAGGTTCCAAGAGTTTAAGGCTCTTGTGGAGAACCATACAAGGAGGAAAATCAAGGTGTTAAGATCATATAATGGGGGCGAGTATACCTCCACAGCAATGAAGGAGTTTTGTAGGGGTGTGGGTATCAAGAGAAAGTATATAATTCCTTATAACCCTAGGCAGAATGGGGTGTCAAAGAGGAATAACAAGGCCATAGTGGGTGCAGATAGAGATATGTTGCATGATTATAGACTACCTTTCTTCTTGTGGGATGATGCATGTAACACTGCAGTATATTTGTAAAACAAGAACCCACATAATGTCTAGTGGAGTAAGACTCCTAAGGAGGTGTTTGTCATAAATAAGTTGTAGGTTGGGCACATTAGGATCTTTGGGTGTCTTACATATTCTTACATCCCTAAGGAGAAGAGGATGAAGTTGGAACCCACTGGAGAGAAGGATATTCTAGTGGCCAGTGAGACTAGCAGGGCATATCGTATACATATTCATGCATAGAGGAAATTTCTCTAGGGGCAAGATGTGAGATTTGTGGAGGAGAGGGCCTTGAGGAGGTGTCAAGAGGTTGATCAGGTAGAGAAGAAACCTCCTCTATAGGGGGAAACACCACAGGTTTTTGGAGAATCAGGTGGTACATTAGGATCAAGAGAATAATTTACTTCAGTGGTGATAGGGTATCAGACTCCAGTATCATCGAGTGCAGGATCACCTGGTGCAAGATTGTCAGGCACAGGATCTGAGAGTCCAAGATCTCCATTGATCATAGCAGAGCCTTCCTCTTCAAGAGGAGAGACTCCAGTTAATGATTTTCCCATACCACCACAAAAGGATACTACAGGGAAGAGAAAGCCAAGATAGATTTGTGATACCTTGAAGGAAGCACAGGAGGTAGTGGGGAAACCCAAGTGGTCAGTGAGGGAGAGCAAACCACCAGAGAGGTTGGGTGGTTTTTTGGAAGATGTTGTGGAGATAGAGCCAGCTATTTATGAGGAGTTCATCAGTCAACAGATCTGGAGGGATGCCATGGTGGAGGAGCATTCTTCCATCATGAAGAACGATGTTTGGGAGGTAGTATCAAGACCTAAGGGGAAGTCGATGGTGACTTCCAGGTGTCTTTACAACATCAAACATGTTGTGGATGGCAGCGTGGAGAATTTCAAAGCTTGTTTTGTGATGTGGAGGTTCTCACGTGTAGGGGAAGTTGACTATGAGGATACATTCGCACCACTTGCTCACTACACCTCCATTAAAGAAGTCATATCTGTAACAACTGAGATAGGTTGGAGGATTCACCAGATGGATGTGAAGACCGCCTTTTCAAAGGTGTTATATAGGAGGAGGTCTACATTGAGCATCCACAAGGCTTTGAGGTGCATGGGAGGGAGTCTCATGTGTGTAGGCTTAAGAAATCATTTTATGGACTGAAATAGGTGACGAGGGCATGGTACAAGAGGATAGATTCCTACTTGTAACAGATGGGTTTCCAGAAGAGTGATTCAGATATGAACCTCTATTTCATTATGGTTGGTGATGATCCACTCATTCTATTTCTTTATGTGGATGATTTGTTTATTACATGAGAGGACAGACTCATCCAATATTGCAAGAGAGATCTTGCTTCAGAGCTTGATATGACTGATATGGGACTGATGCATTACTTTTTGGGGTTGGAGTTTTGACAGGAGGATGGGCATATCTTAATTGGCTAGGGAAGGTATGTTAGTAATATCCTAATGAGATTTTGTATGGAGGTTTGCAAGCTTATGGCTACTCCGAGTTGGTGAGCCCCACCTTGTATTGTTAACTAATTAGATCCTTGATGTATCTCATCAACACTAGATCGAATATTTGTTTCGCAATCAGAACGTTGAGTCAGTTTATGATGGAGCCCAAGAGAGGTACAATAAGGTACATACATGCCAGAGTTTATTATGGTATGGACTATGTCAAGGGAGATGGAGTCACATTGATTGGTTGCACAGACTCAGATTAGGTTGGTAGTACTAGTGACAGGAAGAGTACTCATGGGTGTTTTTTCTCGTTGGGCTCAGTAATTTTGTCATGGTTCAGCAGGAAATAGAGCTCAGTGGCATTGAGCAATGCAAAGGCAGAGTATATAGCAGCTAGTCAGGCAGGTTGCGAGGCACTGTGGCTTCACAAGATGTTATTTGGTCTATTTGGTCAGAGACTGAGACCAAATATGATAGACTATGATAATCAGAGTTGTATCAATCTCTCTAAGAATCCAATATTTCATGATCGGTCAAAGCATATTGAGATCATATACCACTTCATCATAAACTAGGATCAAAGGGGAGTTGTGAATCTTGAGTGTCGAAAATAAGGGTGCCAAGGAGGTGTTTCCTAGGCATTTATCCTTTTAGCTTAGGGAGACACATTAATCACCTTTTCTTTAAGTGACATTATGAGGTTAATTAAAGTCAAGGGGTTAAAGTACTTTTTATGTGGATATGTACTAGGTACTTTAAGTTATTAAAGTCACGTGTGTTTTAAAAGTCACTTTATGTGAAAAAGTACTAAGTACACTTTATATTATTAAAGTGACTTTTATATTATAAAAGTAAATTTATGAGGAAAAAGTGACCATGGTACCAAAAAATTAAAAAAAAAACTAGGGAGGCTCATTAATAGAAGGGGGGCCACATTAAAAAGAGGGTCAAGAGGAAATGATCTCCACCCTTGATCTAATGAGATGAGATTTAATCTTAGCCATTAGATCTAAGGGTTAGGGTTCTCATCTTATTGAGAAGACAAAAAGGAGGAAAAGGAGTAAAGAGATCATAATGTTCTCATTAAAGCTATTGAGAAGAGAAAGCAAGGAGAAAATGATGAAGAGAACTTGTGTGAAGAAATTCTACAGCAAAAAGCAAGAGGAACACCATTAGAGAAATTTGAATCTCATCGAAGGGTTAAATTTAAGTCTAGAAGAGGGTGTGAGTCTCTTCTGACAGTCGCTACCATCTCCAACACAGAATTTGAGGGCCTTTTGGAGCGTTAAACAAGAATCCTTAAACTCTAAAAACCAAGTATAGACATTAATAACTTACCCTCATATGGCTACATAAATCCCAAAATTCTTGAGCATGTTCAGCACAATTTTCGAGCCACCTTACAGCGAGTTTCTCAGGCCATATTTGGATTGTGGTTCAACGTGTGGTTAATGGAAGTGAGGCTGCCTCGGAAGTGAGTTTTTCCCAACTTTGTAGACTAAATTTTATGTAGAACTATTGATTGTTTAGAGGACATTCCAACGTTGAAGGATTTGTGGGAGAGGTCATATTTTTGCTAGAGGAGACCAAATTGTGGGCACAAAATTATCATTCCATATCTTTGTGCAAAGATTACCTCAAAAATGCTTCTTCAAGGG
This sequence comes from Pinus taeda, assembly GCA_000404065.3. Taxonomy (NCBI): domain Eukaryota; kingdom Viridiplantae; phylum Streptophyta; class Pinopsida; order Pinales; family Pinaceae; genus Pinus; species Pinus taeda. Next base: position 58,762 of record APFE031366782.1, read on the forward strand.
AAGGGATAGGTTGAATCTCTTGTTGTATTTATTGTTGTAGAAAATCCTCTAAAAGAAAATAAAACCCTCCTTGAAGATTGGTTCTCCCCTTGCAAGTTTTTCCAGGGTTGGTTGACCAAAAATAAGTGTGTTAAATTCATGTATGTGATTGAAATTTTCTCTTGTATCGGTTGTTGAAAAGTAAATGGTAGAGTAGCTCTTCTCAGCGTTGGGTTGGGCTACAGTGCTCCATAATTTTCTGAATTAATTACTCATAATCCCAAGCTGGGATGGGGTATGTACACATCCACAGACTAATCAATGAAATTGTTACTCAAAAGGGGCTCTTGTTTTATAAACTCTAGACATCAATTGATGACATCTAGCTAGGTTGTGACCTCAAAATTAAGTTATTATTTATTATTATATTAATTATTTCATTTACACACTTTTCAACTAAAATAATGCTCTTTTAGTTGTTTCGCACTTTCCAATCAAAGTGGTACTTTTATCTTGCAAAATGTTCAACAAAACAATATGCAATTTTTAATGTTTAATGGAAGTAAAATATCCACATTTTATTTTAAATTTATTAACATGTATGAAAATAAGTTCAATTTTTGTATTGTTGGCAAATCATGGCATCTACCTTGGCCTTCATTAACAAAAACAAGACCTATCAAACTTGCACACAAAAATCTTCCTCATACTTCTTGGGGGGGAATAAATTATGGAGGCGCAAAGTTTTTGGGTTCTCACCTATGAGCTTGGACAATTATAAAGGAATAAGGATTTCTAAGGAGGCATACCCCAATTGAAGAAATGAGGTTAATGCATGTGTTAAGGCTTCTTTGGTCGAGGTGGAGTTGGGGTCAATGATGAGAGGTCAAGGAAGCCCCCACATCCACCTAATTCCATGAACATCATAAAAGCATCTCATATTTATTTGGCGTGACAAACTCAATTTTTATATAAGTTACTAAGGAAGGTGGCACGATTTAGGGCAAAACAAATCAATATATCACTATAAATACTCATAAGGTGGATGAGAAATGTGGGAGCTCATAGGCTATCATGGAAGCATAGCTAAAAAAGAAGGAAGAATTTGAAAGGAATTAAGAGAAGATTTGAAGGTATGAGGTTGATCATGTGGGCAGATGTGGTTATGGAGCAAGTGAAACTCTCTTAGCTACTGGAGTTGGTGGGAAAATCCCATGGAAGATTAATATTTAAGGAACCTATCAGTATATGTGTCAGGAAGGCGTGGAAGTAGGAATTAGGCTATGCATGCACCTAACTTATGTACTAGAAATGCGATGAATAATGTTTTATCTTTCAATATTCAAAGGACAAAGATAGCATATTGGCAAGGAAAAGGTACCAAGACAATTATATCTTATCTCTTAAAAATTGGATGTCATTATTTGATCATATGGGGATAAGGCTAATATACATGTTTTGTGGTTTAAGCTATATTATCTTCCACTTGAGTTATGGTTAGAAAGGGATTTAACATTGATATGGAAAAAATAGTAACTCTATGGCTAAAACATGACATTTAGAAATGAATTTGGGAAACAATCTTCTAGAGAGTATCAATCTTTAACTAGGGAATTGCCTTGAGAGATGATGTAAATATCCCCTTGTATTGTTCAAATTTCCATAAGTATGGTCACCTCAGGTATACATGCCGAAAGAAGGATCTCCCTAACGAAGAGGATGATGTTGAAGAGTGAATGGAGTAAGTCAAGAAAAAAGGAAAAATACTTAGAAGCTACCATAGAGCAACCACTCAAGCTTTATGTGTTGAAAGGTGAGAACATTTTGGAGGAACCCTATTTGGTTATTATGAAAAAATAATCCAAGATGTTTCTTGTGATAAACGTATATATCCCAATACAAATAAATTTAGTTAGGGAGTGTGAGTCTAAAGGGGAAGAAGCAATATGGGAGGAAAATGAAGGTCCATCAATCCATGCTTAGAAGTAGCCTTTAACTTTTGTATATGTGTTAATCATGAAGGAATCCAATATGAAAAAGAATATTTCAATTATGGAGACTCCTCTTGTGGATTTGTAAATTGTAAATGATCAACAAGAATATAATGAGCTAAAAAAAATATTATGGTCAAGATATTCCCCTAAAACATATACATAAAAGGAAGAATTCAAAGCACTTTACTCATGAAAAATCCCCATCTCTTGTAAAAGGTTGTTCAACAAGGGAAGGAATAATATTCCTAAGAATAATACTACATGATCCAATAATAGTATCAACATATTGTACTCATGATGAAAGCTTCGTCCCCACTAAAAGAAGGCATATTAGGCTTATATCAACTAAGAAAATGGGAGGTTTGTTGGGATAGGGGGAATTGCAAAGAGGTATAGGATTGGATCATTCTAAAGGCCAAGATGGACCAAAAATAAAATATTTCCTATTCTAAGAAAAAACAAGTAGATGGAGGTGTCTTATCTAGCAAGAAAATGATAATCCATGGGGCCCTCTAACATTTCGAGATGACTGTGTTAACTTACAATATAAGAGACTTGGGAAGTGCCTACAAGAAAAACTCCTTGAAGAGCCTTGTTGCTTTGAACAACCCTAAATTATTATTGATTCAAGAATATATTATGGAGGCCAACAAGGTTAAAAAAAATCTTTTACAAGCTAGCCTTACTAGGTAGAATTTTGATGTAGAAACTGCTAAAAGGAAATATTGGCGTTTGGTGGTTAGCTAGTTCAAGAATGTCTAGTTTAGGAGTATTATTATTTCTCATGATGTCATATGTGTAGAGTTTTTCTCATCAAATATTTGTTATGTTCTAAAGTTTATCAATGTCTATGGTCCTTTTGTGGCTTGAGAAGTGCATTGGAACTCTTTTTTTGCAACTAGCTTGTAAGGAAGAAAAAGGTTATAGTGCATGGTGATATGAACTCCATATTGAGATAAAGTGTTGTGTGGGGAAAAATGGAAAAATTAATCCCATAGAAAATCACTTTCTTCAAAAAATCGATGAGGTGAAACTATGTGATATTGAGCCACTAATAACGCATCCAACATGAAGAAATAATAGGATAGGGGGTAGTGTAATCTTGAAGAGGCTAGATAGATGCCTTGTTATTGATTGGATAATAAAATGTTTGGGTATTATAAGAACATGGATTGATGAAGGAATTCCATCTCATCATGTTCCTATGTGTCTTCAAGTTGGGGATCCCTCTCCAAAACCTCCAAGCCCTTTTAAGTTCAACTCCTTTGGGTTGAAAGACCCAAAATTCAAAGAAATTGTTTGCATTGAATGGAAAACTATGATATTCAAGTGGAGGATTCAATCATATTCCAATTTATCTAGAACCTTAAATAGAAATAAAAAGAATCACATCAATTGGGCAAAAGCAAAATTCAAGGATTCATAAATTTGGAAAAGTTATATATATATATATATGGAAAGTATATATATTATATAATATATATATATATATATATATATATATATATATATAATTCAAATGGGATTTTCAATGAAACTAAGTTGCAAAAACTCAAATTAAAGAAATCTTCTAAAAGGGAGATTCTTGAGTGGGAAGAAGTTAAATGGAGGCAAAAAAGAAAAGCAAAGTTGATTCCATAAGGAAATGAAAATACAAGATTTTTCCATAACCATGCTAAAATGGGGGAAATCATTAACATCGTTTGGAGAATAAATGATGTTCAAGGGGCTTAGGGTCGTAGCTTTAGGGGTATCTCCAATATTGGTACTATTCACTTCAACAACGTTTTCAAGGAGCTTCCTAGAGTCAACATAGCATAGATAGTTTAGGTGCTTCACTTCTTCCCCAATTTTGTGGTTCAAGATCAAAGTAGGGCACTAATGAAAGAGGTTTCTTTAGTTAAATTACAAATGATTATTGAGTCTTTCCAGAAGATAAGACATTGGGACCTTACAGTTTTTCCATTGAATTATTTGAAGGTTTGATCGACTTGTTTGGTAATGATATACCACTAATTGTGGAGGAACCCAGTACCATAACTAAAATTCTTGGTTCTTAACTCAACCTTTCTCGTTATGATCCAAAAGAAATGTTTTCCTGAAACTGAATATTTTAGACCCATTTTTATTTCTAATGTTGTTTGCAAGATCATTGCTAAAAGACTCAAGCCAATTTTGTCTCTTGCCATCTCAAGGGAATAATTTGGATTTTTATATGATAGACATTCCTGGAGTGATTGGAATAGCTCAAGAAGGTCTCCACTCTAAAAAGGAAAAGAAGAAATCCTCCTTTTGTAATCAAATTGGATTTATCAAAACCACGTGATAAGTTAAGCTAGTCTTATTTCAAATCGATGTACATGTTGGGTTCTCTTTTGAGTTTGTAAATTGGGTGGAAGAATGGTTTTCTTGTATTTCCTTTTCATTATTGATAAATGGCTCTACTTCCTCCTTTTTAAAGAGTATCAAGAGGGTTGAGGAAAGGTTTCCCGCCTTCACCATTATTTGTTCTCCTTATGGTAAAAGGATTAAGAAAATACCTTATAAAGATCAGAGTGGCTAGGAGATTGAAGGGTATCATAGTGGGGTCCCATATCTCTATTACTCTAGATAATTTTATGATGTTTGGACATGAGTCCTTTAGGGATATTAAATCTATTCATCATGCATGGGAACCATATTATAGAGCCACTAAGATTGATGTGAACCATAGAAATCTCATGGGAACCATATTATAGAGCCACTAGGATTGACGTGAACCATAGAAATCTCATTTTTTGATCCCCAATATTGTTGATGGTCAAGAAAGAGTTATCATAGAATTAATTCTCTTCCAATTTGGTGTCTTTCAAGAGGGACTCAAATACATTGGTTTTCAATTGAAGCCAAATGAATATAGGTTTAGATATTGGCTTTGGTTGTATAACATAATTAAGAATAAAGTGACTCCTTGGTATACAAGATGTCTACCTTTAGGAGGAAGATTAACTCTAGCACAAATTAGCACTAAAAGACATTCATGTTTCTTGGCAGCCCCTTGCATATATCACTTAAAATTGTTAAAAATATTAAGACAAAGTTGTCCAACTTTTTCTGGATAGGTAAGCATGATAAGGAAAAGATGGCTCTAGTCAATGGGATAGGATTTCCAAGCCTAAGAAGGAAGGTGGTTGGGCCTAAAAAATATATTCCAAGTTTAAAAGGCCATTGTTGCAAGGTATATGGAAGGTAATATGAGGGGAAGGACTTCAAGCCCTAGGGAATCTCACTCAAATACATATTTCATATGGAATAAGTTTGCTTCAATCCTTCTAACTAGTTGGGAGGTTTCTTGCTTGGAAGGTTGGTAATGGGTGGAACATTATATTGGGGGTTTACTCATAGACAAGAAAGGGGAATTCTTGCAAACTTTATGTGTAACCCTAGGAATCCTTTAGAGACCAAAATAATATTACATTAGATGATGTAAAGGGGGCTGAGAACCCAAGGTTTTGGGGTGGATGTAGGTTAAAGTCAAAAGATCTTGGTTTGGTGAACATGTTTTGTGAAGAGTGGGATGGTTTTAAATAGATTTTAACTTCCAATATCATCAGCATATGATATGAGTTTTCGATACCCCAAGTGGAGTCCCATCCTTAATGTACAAAATTGTCTTCTCTATTCCCTCTTAGAATTTTTCTACTAGATCATAAGGATGAGTCTTGGGATTTTGCTATTTTTTTTCTTGGAAACAAGTCTTTGAATTCCCCTAATCCACTTCCTCTTTCCCTTCCAGGATTTCAAATCTATTATTGAAGGGATTGGACAATCTCGGTTGAGATTTATTTGCAAGCTAGGAACCTTGAACTATGATTTCATGCACCTAGGAGAAAGTTTCAATGCTTCTTGCTCAACGTTTGAAAAGAGATTTTGATTCTTGTGTACTTCGACATTTTTTTTTTCAAAATGGCCATATTCATGGAAGTTGTTTCACTAAAATGGAATACGTTTATAATCAAATATTTGGATATGACTCTAGCCCTCTAAATTGAGTTGAATCCATTTTGAAAGACCCTTTAGTAATATTGCTCCCACATGCATTTTAAGGCAATATGCATTCCCTATTTTATTTTTGCATGATTAATGAGGCAACCCAACTTGTCTTATCCCAAAAGAACATGAGGAGATATGAAATCCTAAAATGTATAAGGGGAAGCCAAGACTTCCACTTCAGGGTCAAAATCCAAAGGTTGAAGGGAGAGAAATTTTCCCCTAAAGTCCATGATATAAGGCCGCCCTAATCTGAAAATATTTTCTTTCTCCTCTTTAATATCAAAAATAAATAGAAAAACCTCATTTGCATTGTAAATAAATTAAAAGGAGAACCCCATTTTCCTGTGACCCGTATATCAATTGCACGAGGATTGGGCCATAAGCCTATCAACTTTCCAATTAATGCTTGTTCTTGCAACATTTTGACTCTCTACTTAACTGTTGGGGTCAAAATATTTGGCCTAGAAATATCTTCTACCCTCTTGACAAATTTATTTTTCCTCAAACAATTTTCTCCTACAAAGTTTGGAACTTTGAGGGAAGAACGGGTTTCTAAATTAGATCTACTGGATTGAACCATACTGAGCATGTTGTTTCTCTAAGGAGACAATAATTACAGCCAATCAACCGATCTAAAATGCAACATAATTTAAAAATGGTGGGCTTAGCTCTAGCACTAATCCAAGTGAATTTTGCAACAGCAAATAGAGGCTCTCGGGTCGAGTCTTTAGCACTGAGGGAGACAAGGGTTCAAATCTAGAGAAAAATGAAAGGACGCCAAGATCTACTTCCATCCACTAAATTTCACCTAATGGATTTACATAACTATTGGGTTGTTTTCTTAAAAGGACACTAGGTTCCTTTATACTCATGTTATTACCTATCCAAAAATGCTTCACTTCCACCCCCTAAATTCATCTTTTGGATTCACATAAGTATTGGGTTGTTTTCTTGAAAGGACTTTGGGCTCCTTTATACTAGTCATGTTATTAACTATCCAAAAATGGTTCAGTCTTACTTTGTAGTTTCTTCATTGAGACTTTCTTTGAAATCTATAACTCTCGGGCAATTCCAAGTCACTTTTGTTTCAATAGCTTGGAGATCTACTTTAAATAAACTTTTGTTTATATTAGAGAACTAATTTTGGCACTCTTCCCTTAGGTTTTTTATCAACAATGCTACATATAATTTCAACCCTTTTCTTGAAAAAAAAAATACTATCATCATTATTATTATTCATATTTAAATTGAATCGAGTTATAAGTTTTCTTTATAAATTTATTAAAAAAATATTTAATTTTTGGATTATGATCTTCATGAGGAATTTATTTTTATTTTATTTTTTAATGGTAAATATTGTATTTCCTTCTAAACTAGAATATACTAGATACATTAGGTCAATCTTTCATTAGGGAGATCGGAGCATAGCCAAAAGAGCGCTCTTCACATAGAAGCATAGGAAATTGTGATTAAAAAAAGACTAAATAGATTATATACATATTAAAAATTGAGCAAGGAGAATGAACTAATTAGACATAATGCAAAATAAACCAAAGCATAGCAAGACTAATTTGAGGTATCAAAGTTGGTAGCTACAAATTGAATAGGGTCCTCAATGTTGTCGGGAGAGGTGCCTCCCATGGGAGGAATGCCAAGACATTGATCAATGCAACTCAAGCGTTGATTCATGTCCCTCAGGTGACAATCAAGGTGCTCCAAGAGTGTAGGATTTCATCCCGATGCCTGAAACGGTCCATTTGAATTCTAACAAGGAGAAACTTCAAATGACATTATAGGTCGATGGTGTACATATATTGGTTAAAGCATACTCAAGAATAACCAACATCCAGCACCCAATCAACGAGATCATCTAGAACCTATGTATATGAATGTTGTTGTCATTGAAAGCCCCTTCACATTCCATACAAGCTAGCTCCCCCTGGATGGGCCTCTAGGTGAAATATTGAAACCCAACAATTGATTCTTGTAGCCAGTGGTGTGCATGTGTGTTCCCCCAAGAGGCTCGCTCCTAATAGTAAGTTTCCCCTCGATAGATGTGTGTTCACTGACAAGGAATATTGAAAGGCCAAATAAGGATGCAGAAGCAGACTATAGAGAAGGTGAGTGGATAAGTTGTGGACTTGGGGGGGATTTTCATGTAAGGAGAGAAAGGGGCTTGATGGCAGAGAGTAGAACGAAACCATAAGTTAGAGGTTAGGAAGGCAATGATTCTATCACAAAAAGGCAACATGAGCATGAGGTAGGACACAGAAAAATTTCGAGCCTAGCAAGGAAGATAGTAAAAGGAAACGAGATTTTACGAGTGAAGGATAGGGGGAAGAATACATAGCTTCAAGAGCGGACAAGGAGGAATATAAAGCTTCAAGAGTGGATTCGGAGGAATACGGAGGGTGACTAGCAAAATGAAAGTTAGAGAGGCGACAATAAGAAATTTAATACTAGAAATAGAAATCAAATGAAGAGAAGAGTGCAAACCAAAGACTATCAAAGTAACTTCTGCTACAAGGGTCCAGTACCCATAGGGGCTAGTTTCCAGTATTTAGTAGAATCTTGTATCATGAGTCACAGTGTGTGCACCTACATGCACACTAGATGAGTTGTGAAAGAGACACAGCAAAACCAAGCCAATAATCCAAGAGGCCAAACGAAAAGCACCATTGGTACTCCAAATGAGGAGTGGAGCCTATCTATTTTTGAAATCATCGAATAAAACATGAATTGGAGAAAGAAGGCCTAGCCTAAGCTCACAAAAGTGGGTTGGGCATAGCCCCTAGTTCTTGCTAACCAAAGCCAAAGTGAGAATTGCAAAGAAGGGGAGCAGATACTCAATCGCTTCAAATGAGAGAATTACCACCATGAGGAGGTCCATGGGTATAATTGTATTAGAACTAGTTGCCGCATAAGCAAAGGTGTGATAGTCTTAGCGAGAAAGCAAAGCCTAAATGTTGCAGTAATGCACGGGATTGGGATCGATGATCTCGTGTACATCTCACCTCAAGTGAGATCGCATGAGTGTCTCTATCATGAAACTTATTGTGGGGGCGTGCTGCCACATCCACCTATGATCATTCCAATTAATGCTTGTTCTTGTAACATTTTGGCCTTCTACTTAACTTTTGGGGTCAAAATATCTGGATTGGAAATATCTTCTACCCTTTTGACAAATTTAATTGTCCTTAAACAATTTTCTCCTACAAACTTTTGAACTTTGAGGGAAGAATGGGTTTCTAAATTAGATCTACATGATTGAGCCATACTGAGCATGTTGTTTCTCTAAGGAGGCAATGATTCTAGCCAATCAACCGATCTAAAGTGTAACACATTTTAAAAATGATTAGCTTGGCTCTACCACTAATCCAAATGAATTTTTCAATGCAAATTGAGGCTCTCGAGATGAATCTTTAACATTGAGGGAGACGAGGGTTCAAATCTAGAGAAAAATGAAAGGACACCAAGATCTACTTCCATCCACTAAAGTTCACCTAATGGATTTACATAATTATTGGGATGTTTTCTTGAAAGAAGATTAAGTTCCTTTATACTCATGTTATTACCTATCCAAAAATGGTTCACTTCCATCCACTAAATTCATCTAGTGGATTCACATAAGTATTAGGTTGTTTTCTTGAAAGGACTTTGGGCTCCTTTATACTAGCCATGTTATTAACTATCCAAAAATGGTCTAGTCTTACTTTGTAGTTTCTTCATTGAGACTTTCTTTGAAATCTATAGCTTTGGGGCAATTCCAAGTCACTTCTATCTCAATAGCTTAGAGACTATTTTAAATAAACTTTTGTTTATATTAGAGAACTAGTTTTGGTACTCTTCCCTTAGGTTTTTTATCAACAACGCTACATATAATTTCAACCCCTATCTTGAAAAATAATACTATCATCATTCTTATTATTCACATTTAAATTGAATCAAATTACAAGTTTCCTTCATAGATTTATTAAAGAAATATTTAATTTTTGGATTTTGATCTTCATGAGGATTTTTTTTTTTTTTTTGGTAAATATTGTGTTGCATTTTCAACTCGAATATACTATATACACTAGGTCAATATTTCATTAGGGAGATCGGAGCGTAGCCAAAAGTGCAATCTTCACAAAGAGGCATAGAAAATCATGATTAACAAAAGACTATATATATATATATATATGAGCCAGGAGAATGAACTAGTTAGACATAATGAAAAATAAACCAAAGCATAGCAAGACTAAGTTGAGGGATCAAAGTCGGTAGCTACAACTTAAAAAAAGAGCAAGAGAATGAACTAGTTAGACATAATGAAAAATAAACCAAAGCATAGAAACACTAAGTTGAGGGATCAAAGTCGGTAGCTACAACTTGAATAGGGTCCTCAAATTTGTCAGGAGTGATGACTCCCAGGAGAGGAATGCCAAGACGTTGCTCAATGCAACCTAAGCGTTGATCCATGTCCCTCGGGTGACAGGCGAGGTGCTCCAAAGAGTGTAGGATGTCATCCTGGTCCTAAAGTGGCCCATCAAAATTCTACCAAGGAGAAACTTCAAATGCCAATATAGGTCGACGGTGTACATATATTGGTTAAAGCGAACTTGAGAATGGCCAACATCCAGCACCCAATCAACCAGATCATCTAGAACCTATGTGTATATGAGTGTTGTTGTCATTGGAAGCCCCTTTAAATTCCATTCAAGCTAACTCCCCCTAGATGGACCTTAGGTTGAAATCTTGAAACTCGACAATTGATTCTTGTCACTAGTGGTGTGCACGTGTGTGCCCCCAAGAGGCTCGCTCCTAATAGTAGGTTTCCCCTTGATGGATGTGTGTTCACTAACGAGGCATATTGAAAGGCCAAACAAGGATGTAGAAGCAGACTATAGAGAAGGTGAGTGGATAAGCGGTGGACTCACGGGGGATCGCCACGTAAGGAGGGAAAGAGGCACGATAAAAGAGAGTATAATGAAACCAAAAGTCAGAGGCTAGGAAGGCAGTGAGCCTATCATGAAAAAGCAAGGTGAGCATGAGGGAGGACACAGAAAAATGTTCAGCCTGCCAAGAAAGCTAGTAAAAGAAAACGACAGTCTACGAGTGAAAGATCGAGGGAAGAATATTGAGCTTCAAGAGGGTACAAGGAGGAATAAAGAGCTTCAAGAGTGGACTGGGAGGAATACGGAGGGCGACTAAAAAAATGCAAGCTAGAGAGGCAATAATAAGAAATTTAATACTAGAAATAGAAATCAAATGAAGAGAAGAGTGCAAACCAAATATTGTCAAAGTGACTTCCGCTACAAGGGTCCAATACCCATAGGGGCTAGTTTCCAACATGCAGTAGAATCTCGTATCATGAGTCACAATGTGTGCACCTGCATGCACCCCAGATGAGTTGTGAAAGAGAAACAACAAAATCGAGCCAATAATCTAGGAGGCCAAATGAAAAGCACTATTTGTACTCCGGATGACGAGGGGAGCCTAGCTAATTTTGAAATCATCGAATAAAACACCAATTGGAGAAAGAAGGCCTAGCCTAAGATCACAAAAGTGGGTTGGGAAGATCCCCCAAGTCTTGCTAACCAAAGTCGAAGTGAGAATTGCAAAGAAGGGGAATAGATACTCCATCTTTCAAATGAAAGAAAGACCACCAAGAGGAGGTCCATGTGTATAATTGCATTAGAACCAATTGCCACATAATCAAAGACATGATAGTCCTAGTGAGAAAGCAGCACTTAAACATTGCAGTGATGTGTGGGCTTGGGATCGATGAGCATATGTATGTCTCACCTCAAGAGAGATCGCAATAGTGTGTCTATCATGGAAATTATTGTGGGGGCGTGTTGCCACAACCATTCCTCACCTCGTCCCACCCCCCTTTTGCATTGAAAACATCCCATTTGAGACTCCATGAGAAATTTATTATTAAATATTCTTCATTTTTTTTCAAAATTTGTATTCACATGTGAGATAACTTTAATTTCAATTTTTCTCCAAACTTTCTATAACTTTTATCTTCACAAAATATATTAACTCAGTTTTCTTTTTTTTCTTTTCAATAATATTTTGGGAAGTTCTTTTTCTTTCCTAAAATTTTAAAACTTTAACCATGCCTCTTATCCTTCAAATACGTTTTATTTTTCAAAAAAATAATATGAAATAAATTTGGCTACGTATTGGATATTTTTTTCTAATGCATATTTTGTTTTTATTTTACAATCATCCAATAAATATTTTAAATAAGCTTGGCTCCACATTGAATGTGGAAAAAAGAGAGGATGCGTTGATAATATCACTTTTTTAATAGTGAATTTATGGACCATTGAAAAAAGTACTTAACTTTTTCATGACAAAATTGACAAGGCCGCATAGCTAGCGTTCCCTGTCGCTTAGTTTAATTTAGCTACTAATTGATTTTGCTGGAATGGAAATATCTGTTGGAATGTTGGAATGATTTGATGGGAACAGGAAAGCCAAAAAGGAGAAGGTTATGAAAACAATACTAATACTAACTAGATGGTAAAGATAATTAAAAAATTCTAAAACAATTTGTCTATGTTTGAATGAGATGATAATCTAATATATTTTAATTTTCATTATGCCTAGACAGTAACACACATAAATTGGCCTACCATATTGAATTTAGTTAAGTTTGCATGCATTTCAACCTTTTCATATATATATATATATATATATATAATTCAACGTGGTCACAGTTTGGTCAGGAAACCTTGTGTAGGATGTGCAAGGTTATTAAATTTGACAGGAATTTGCTTTTTCAGACAAGGTGCCCACTACTCTCTACTACCAGTTGTCTTAATACAGCAGTTATCCTTTCTGACACTGCAACACACGTGGAAAACTGATAACTATGCTACGAGTTATCTAAATCCAACAATTATCTTTTCTGACATTGCAACATGTGGGGCAAACTGATAACTAGGAAGTGTGGTTTGTGAATCTCAATCTCACATCTGTCATTATATGAGTGAGCTTAGAGCCAGCTGTCCAGGATGGAGATGGTCATCCAATGGTGAAGATTGCTTAGAGCTAGGTATTAGCAACTACCTGGTTGAACCTTGTTGTTGGAGGCTCATTTGCGTTGTTTGTAGTAGGGTTTTGAGTTTCTCCTTTGCACAGAGTTGAGAGTTTAGTCAAGTGCCTCAATCTTCTTCCATGGATGTCGTAATCTTCCCAACGCAAGACTGTGAGGTTTTTTCAACTTCCTGTGACAATTTTTTTGAGTTCAATTTCACTATATTTCATGGTTCTCCATTTTATTGTACTAATTTCAGTTCTTGAGCAATAGGAAGGCTCAGACCCATATTTAAGGGTTGTGCCTTCACCAGTCAAGTAGGCAGCGCCACTCATATGCTCTATAACAAGTAACCCCACCAGTTTTATGGGTGAAGTTCCACGACTCTGGAGGATGATTTTGCTTGTTAATTTTCTATATCACTGCTCGGTTCCTAATTGTTGTCGTTCTGGTTGCACATGAATCTTTCTCTCGTGTTGTTCATGGCCAAGGATCCCTCAATATGTGTGCTAGGGTTTCGGGCTTCTTGCATCTTTCCAGGTACATAAGGTTATGAGTTCCAGACTTTGATTGCTTCCTTGCGGTCTACAATTTGTATTTGAAGGACCACTATTTGGCCTTAGGATCTGCATCTATATTTTTTTTTGGTTTCCTTGGAGGACCCTTCCCTGAATACAATATAATTTTAAAATTGTAAATGGGTTCTTATTAGTTGTAATTCGGTGCTCTGATTTCGGTAATGGATTCTCTGCAGACTCAATTACTAGCCCAATTTCTATTCTATGCAACTGTTGTTGGTTTTAATTTGTGGGTTTTCCTAATTACTTTAAACCCTAACCAAGATCTACTCCTTTGTAAGAAATTAAAATGAATGCACAGCGGAACTTACTTTCCATCTTCAAAGGCTCCTGGTCTTGACTTGAGTTATTGGCTCTTGAATCCTTCCAAGAGCTTGCAATCCTTTTCTCTAGCTATCCTTGATAGAGTATCAAGTCTTCAATGGAGCAGACTATTTTCTGAGTGATTGCAAGCCTTGGAGACTCAGCCCTTTTATAGCAGTCCCAATCCTATGGCAGCCAAAATTTGGCTGTCAATTGACAGCTAAATTTCAGCCCCAATCCTAGGGCAGCCGAAATTTGGCTGTCAATTGACAGCTAAATTTCAGCCCCAGTCCTAGGGCAGCCGATTTCGGCTATCAAGAAATTGATTACTGCTATTATTTCAATCAATTATAATCGGTCTATTAACAATTATAATTGATTAACATTATTCTATATGTATTTGTATCCAAATCCTTATTTAAATACGTTTAATGCCATAACTTAATTAATCACATTATTTGGCATATTTAATCATTACATAAACGTAATCTTGCTGACAGTATTTGATATCATAATCATAATGCACGCATGTCCAACCTAATTATTGTAATTAGACGTCTCTAAATCCAACAATATATATGTGCTGCAATTGGTTGTTAATTCAGAGATCTTATTGGAAATTGCATCGAGTTTGGCAGAAGCATCATTCATGGCTTGTACTGCAGGTGCATCTTTGTTGTTGTCTTTCAGAAGTGAAACATTCAATGAAAAGGCAAGTGAGCGAGTGAGATGTCGATATCACAGTTATGAATTGAATATCCTAATAAATTTGGAGCTTAATTAACATTTCATATAAATATAATATTATTTGAAGATAGTCAAATCTTTTAGTAATATAAATATATAATATATATATATATATATATATAATATATACTAAAAGATTGACATCTTCAAATCTTTGGAATTGGAATTATATTGTGTGCATGAAATTGGAGTTATACTATGTGCATGTGGTGCGCCTGCCTAGTAGCATCATAACCTGAGTTTTCGTGTCTGCGCATCACTGGTGGACACGAAAGCACTAACCATTACTGATGCCATAAATTTGATGTCATAAATTTTGTAAGATTTTAAAAACTTAGAACTATACATTGCAAAATCAATTAAAGGTTTTGTAACAAGTTTGATTTCCAATATTCATCAGCCTCAAAAAAAATTAAAAATGTTAGGTGAGTAATCGAAGTCTTCCGCTTCATTATACTAGGAAGATGCAGATAAGATCAAACATTCAATTTTCAATTTAATTAGTTGACTATAGTAATAAGTAAATACCTTGGAAAAACAAAATCATGGTTGCACATCACCGATGGACAGGAAAGCACTAACCATTACTGATTTCATAAATTTTATAAGATTTTAATAACTTATAACTATGCATTGCAAAATCAAGTAAAGATTTTGTAACAGCTTTGATCTCCAGTATTCATCAGCCTCAAAAAAATATTAAAAATGTTCGGTGAGTTACAATCAAAGTCTTCCACTTCACTGTACCAGCAAGATGCAGATAAGATCAAACATTCAATTTTCAATTTAATTGGTTGACTATAGTAATAACTAAAGACCTTGGAAAAACGAAAATCATAAAACCCATTTTAGAGAAATTGCGAAGGAATTGGTTTATAATACTCAATTTTTTTCTATTGAATGTTGGGTTTTTGGTAAAAAATTATGGAGTTATAGTTTTTTGGATTACTAAAGTTTGCTATCTGAAATCCATAAACTACATTTGGGAACTTATTACCATTAATAATAAATACAGATGCTAATAGTACAAAAGAGATTTGGTTGATCTAGGTAAATATCTTGATATTGGCAATAGTTAATTCAAATGTGCCAAATTAAAAGAAAAATTAAATGAAAGATTTGAGAAGGGAGGCGAAGCTCTTTTAATTTATGCTAACCTTGTCATTTTCCATTGTTCCATTTCCTGCTCTCCACCCTTGAAGTTGGTGTCTTCTGCTCTGCACTTATGCATGTGAACTTGTTGAACATATGCAAGTAGACATAGCATGAGGATCAAATTGTCAAGTGGTGAGTAGCCATATCTATTCAGGTAATTATTAGCTCTACTTTAATATTTATAAATATGGTGAGTAGCCATATCTATTCAAGTAATTCTTAGCTTCGCTTTAATATTTCTAAATATCCCTAAAAATTTGTAGCAAATAATTCACGCAAATGTTATTTGTCTATTCATTTAACTTGGTATGCGTCTGCTCCTAGTTTAACTGGAGTTTAACTGAATTTGAAGACAATATTCCAAGTTTTAGAAATAGTTCGAATGACAAATCCTTGATGGAGTTCAAATTTTCTCATTTGATTGGGAAGTTAGCATCAATATGTGTTGTATTGTTTAAAAAAGTATCATTTAAAAATAATTGGAAGGAAGATTGCAAACTTGTTTTTTTCTTTCAAATTCAGCGTTCCTATCTCTTTCTTCAATTGTATTGCTAGTTCGAATTTTTGACAAATATCAGAGGAATAACAAAGGTTTCACTAAAGGTGAGGAGTGCCCAAAAGCTAACAATAGGACAAGTGACTAATCTGTTATGGATAACCCCTGTCGTGGTAAATTGAAAGTTGAGAACAAGGCATTACCCTCGCATTACTGCAGATAGGAAAATGCATTTCCCACACCTTGGTACAGATGCCTAAAGAGGAAGCATGTTTCTAAGGGTGAACTAGAAGTTGTATTGGTTGATTA
>APFE031366797.1:1809-16815 GCA_000404065.3 Pinus taeda
TTACCTTGATTCAATTTGAGAGAAACATTTCCTACACCTTTCACTGGGTATTTCATGTCATCTCCAAGGACAATTTCCAGGTTAGTTTCTTTCTCTACTAGATTGTGGAGTACTTCTTTGTAACCAGTGAAGTGTTTTGAGGCACCACTATCAATGAGCCAAATTCCCATTGAGTTCGAAGGAGCGGAGGTAGATAGAGCAACTGGTAGATAATATTCAGCCTGCTTATTGTCAACAGTGTTAGATTCATAGCTGGAATTTCTAGCCTTCTTGAATGGTTTCCCTTTTCCTTGATTTCCAGCATTCCTTTTACCTTTGTTGTTGAATTTTCCATTTCTTCGATTACCACGAGAAGGATTGTTACACAAAAAATTGTCACCATGACTTTCTGTAATCAATATGAGTCTATAACCACTCATACATACGTCCTTTGCAAGCCTTAAACCTCAGCTATGCATATCAAGCTTTGAAAATGAGAGAAAGTCCTTAAAAATCTCTAAAACTCTGGTTTCGCACTTTCTCTTAGCCTTACCTGTGGTGCCACACTCATTGGTCATGTCCCCTGTGCACCTGACCGCTCTATATCTGCATATATGGGTGCGAACCCCTGTAAAAGTGAAAAGGCATGAGTTTATTCTTGAAAACTCACTTTGAGTCAATTCTGGAAGCTTCTAGAGGGAATCTTGCGCTGGCAAGTTCGCTCCTTGAGGGTGCATGCATCCCATTCCTTAAGGAGCTAACCCCTTGATGTGAGGAGGTTATCCCCTTGAAGGAGGGCTCTATCCCTTCAATGGTGGACTTGTAACCTCCTTCTCATGCACTATAAAATGAAGCCTTGGGCTGGTTACTTGGGAGGTTGAAAGCTGAAGATTCTTGAGGGTAAATACTGCTAGAAATTAGACTTCCTTTTTTAGCTTGTGAGAGGAGAGATCACATACCTTTCATTTCATTTGGGAAATGAGTGAGGCTTGTCAAAGTAGAGGATATTCCTCCTAGACCCTTGAAAGAGCTTGTGCAACATCAAGGCAAAGGTTGTAAGGTTCTTTTATTCATAAAGTTAATACAATCAAGTTTATTTTTCTCAATGAACTGTCTCTGAATTCTAAGAAAAGATAGAAAAGATAGATCAACGACTTAGAATTCAGCCTCTTCGAGGGGGCAACCTCCTTTACATTACATAAATGAACAATTCTTCGATGATACAAATGAAAAGACCTCCTTTCTATATATAGGAGTCTAAGGGTTCATAACATAACCAGAGCCGACATAACAATAATAATGTAAGGGCACAATAATAATAATAGTGGGCTTCTATGGGGCACAATAGTAACAATATGGGCACTACATGGGTACATCAATATAATAAGTGGTTTGTACTAATAACAATAAGGGGTGACACTAGTAGTATAGGGGCCTAACAGATACTGTGTCGATAAAGACTTGGGTATGTTAGGAAAGAACTTGGGGAATGCGATCCACCAGCAACAAATGATGAGAAACCCTCATCAGTTCTTTCTAAATCAAAAGAGAAGTTAAAAGATGTTGATTTCATTTCGATTTCATCTTTTGATAGTATGATGTCTATTCGAGATTTTGAGATCCAGATTACAGTGACAAATTTGAGGCTCCTTACAAAGACAAGGAACAAGGAGAAAGAACTTGGTGCTAATAACCAAGGCATCACTCAACCTTTGGAGGTTAAGCATGAACCTTGATTTGCAAGCTCAAGGTACACCAAAGGAGAGTGCTCAAAGGTGTTAGATTTGTCTGAGACTTCATCGTGGAAAGAGAATGATGGGAAAACATCCTGATCATCCCATGGCAGTTTCCATTGCAGGGAGAGAGCTGAGGCAAGCTCTCATCACCATGCTGACATCAGAGACAACAAAGGAAGGTATAATAACTTTCTATCTTCAAATGTTCATTTTGATTATGATCATGTTGTTAATAATGAATGAAGACAAAGGCATTGAAAAACATGCACTTTTTGTGGTTTACCTAACCATACCTTTTCCAAGTGTTGGAAAAGAATGGCAGCACTCATGAGACATAAAAGACGCTCTCAACAACATGAAAAGAAACAGGTTAAGCAAATATGGAGGAAGAAAACCTACTATAGTCATTGCGACAGAAATGGCCATCAACGAGCCACTTGCTGGAATCTCCATCCAGAGCAGCGACTTAAAGACAAAGCTTCGGTGTGTGAACTAGGAAGAGTGGTTTTTCAACAAGCAAAACCACTTGAAGGAGGTGAACCATTCACAAATATAAGTGAGAAATGGTTTCTAGACATGTTGTCATTTCCTGGTCATTCTTTTGTAAATCACTTGTTACATTCTAAAATTTAAACGTATGATGTGCTTCCATCATGTAGTCAACAACAATGATGTCTGGTCATGTTTTGAGTTGTATTTTGAGTTGCATGTTCAAACTCTGAAAGTGATGTTATATTTCCCTCACATGACGAAACAATAGTGTCTGGCCCTATGTATGTAAATCATGCATTGCAATGATGATGTGTTTTCTGTCACTGTTTGAAGAAACCATGATAGGTTGGCCTTGTTCTCATATTTGGAACATTACGTCCATATTATTGTAAACTTGACCACCGAGTATGAGTGATAAACTCATGGCAAGTATGGGACGTTTGGGTCTTTAGTTTGGTCATTTTATTCAAAGCATGTGATTTGCAAACAATGTACTACAGGTTGCAGAGGTAGCAGGCGTCGGCTCGTCACTTAATGCTCCAAAGAACAAAGGCGAAGGAGATAGAAGTGATGCCTTTTCAGAATGCTTGTGATGTAGATAGGGTATAGAGAAATATGCAGATTACTTTTCATGCTTTTGGAGGACCAAAAGGTCCTATGTGGGGAGGATTGATCTAGGTGGATCTTCAGACACCATGGTATGGAGATGCTTGAAAACCAAAGTATTTGGATTATGCTTGAACCAGGACTAGATCGAAAACCTCATCGTCCTGATCATGGTGGTGCAAACAGCTCGTCAAATCAAGTTTGTATGCAAAAGATAAAGCTCTTAAAAGTTTGACATGACAGGAGAAAAGTGGGGCCCATAGTGTGCCACATGGCATCCCAGTAAGAAGATGGGACCCACATGGTAGCTCATCAGCCATTAACACTTGGCATTTTCTCATTTTTCTCCTAAAACCTGTATAAGAGACAAAATCATCTTTATATGGTTATTAAATAACCATGAAACAAGATTCGTTTTTATTAATAACTAATAAAAATAAGAAAATACATGGTTTTGGGATCGGCAACAACAACCCCAATCGAACCCTTTGAAACAGCCTTATCATAAGTTGCATTAAGGGATCAGCGGCAATAACCCCCGCTGAACCCTCTGCCGTAATCATGTGCATGTTATATGTTTAAAACAAAGTATTAAGGGGTGGGTGTGGGCCATCGGCGGTGGACCCAGCCCACACCCACACCGTCCAACCATAATATAAGTCATTGAAAATATTATATATATATATTATTATAATTATAATAATATATATATATATATAATTATTATATATTATATTATAAGGTATAGACATATCAGTGCAACCTCCATGTATCATGCCAACTGCCTTGCCGATCCCCAATAACAACACCGCACCGACTGTCATTGAATGTGATTGTCGATTTGATATTAGTGAAATCATATATCAGGCACCGATATATGCGCCAACGCTCCTTGCAACTGATGACTGTCGATTGCAATTTATGTGCTGATGGATATGTGCTGATAAATATATGAATGCTGATAATGGTGTTTGGCATGGGGTTTAAGGGGCGGACCACCCAATGCGGACCCGACACCCGTTTATGCATCATTGTGGTAAGAAGGGTATTTATATGGAAGAGGCAGGATTTGATCCCTTGACCTCTCCTCAACGACTCCTATTATTTACCATTACGCTAGCAGCCTATTCATTGAGAAATCCATCAATGAGTTTTATTTAAATTCAGATTTTCACCTCTGCACATAGTTCGAGGAGGAGAGAGAGTGCAGGCATGAATGTCAAGGTGGCAGATTAATTAATATTTTAATGCAAGAACCATGAATTTTGTAGGAGGGAAAAATTTTCATTTTGTCAGAATTTGACAATTTTTATATGGCTTTTACACCTCACACTACCACGAGCACAATGGCGCCATTCATTTCTTCATCAGAGGTCTACATTTTCTAGCCAGCTCCATAATGCATGTGGAACCATGATTTTAGAAAAAACATGGAGAGGAACCATGAGCCATGAAATTTTCCCAAGGAGGTAAAATTTTGACATTTCAGAATATAGTCAAGTTTATACTTGTTTTTCATGGTTTTCCATAGGGATCACAATGGTGAGATCAGATTCGCCATCTAAGTTGCAGATTTACAGTCCATCCATGGAACAAAATCTTTGAGGAATCTTGGGGGAATCTAGAATATTCTTTGAGCCCAGAATTCTCAACTTCTCAAAATTCAGATTTTTGACAATTGATTCAACACTACTCGATGCCACAAATCTGATGGTGTCTTCATATTTCTTATTCTCTCATTTCTTCTTCTAGTAACTTTTCTAAGTGCAAGTGCAGATGTTCACATTCATGTGTGAGCAATCATCTTCATGAGATCGATGCCTTGAGAGCAATGGTCTGAGCAGCTTCAGCAATGAGACATCCACTTCTTTAGATGACCCTTAATTGTGAGGTATATGATGTGTACATATACTTCTTCTTTTTGCATTATGTCATAGATCCATGATTGATGTTGATGAAAGATCCTTATTATTTAATGTTGTCATGATTCCTTGCTTCATGTTATGTGGAATGTTTCATATGATGTACTTGCTGTCATAACTTTTTATGTTATGCTTTGAGATCCCTTGTTGTATGTTGCTAGCATACTCTTGTTGTCATCATGCATGTGTTTTGTTTTAACATCCCTTTTGTGCCATGTTGGTGGGATGCTCACCATGCATGTTTTTGTGTCATACTAATAGGAGTTTTATTGTGAGTTCCAAGTTGTGGAACCTCTCTTAGAGCCACTTATGCATGAGGGCATTCCTCCTTCTATGATCTGTTATCGGGAAAACTCATGCCCATTCAGAGCTGCTAGTCCCACTAAGACAGGTAGCTATCTTAGAAACAAACAAAGTAAAGTTACTTTTGTTTTCATTTATAAGAGATAGATGAGAGAGAAGCAGAGAGTACCAATATCAATATTTCACTTGGCTCCTTGCTTGTTTCCTCCCTCCTTTGACAAATCTTCGCCACTCCTTCTTTACTTTTCCCGCTTCAAAGAACACCTGTAGAGTCAAAGCAGCATAATACCATCAAAGCATAGAGATCTGTAACCATAAACAATATAGGATCAGATATATATTAACCATACAAATGCATGTATCAATTCAATATTCAAATATATACAAGAATATGGGGGAAAACTCAAATAGCTTTATTGATAGAAGTAGTAGAAGAGAGGATTACAACCCATTGATCTAACCCAGTGCCATCCTCCCAGCATGAAAGCCCTCTTCAACTCATGAAAAGCTAGATCACCCAACACTATGATGTTCCACAGAGAAACCAACAACACTTCCTTACAAGATACAAAATTCTAGCCTCTGGATCTCTAGGATGGTTGCAGTGCCCAAATATGTCTATAATAGTTGCCCCCTAAAGCATGAGGTCGTAAGTCTTCTGATGTCAGGTGAAACGCTTTATCACGAGGATCCAAAGTTTTTCAAACTAAAAGGTGACCTGTAATAAGATACAATACAATACATTATCTTCATATTATTTTCATGATCTAGCTAAGGTGGGCATTCCCATGCTCAGCTTTATAAATTCATTTTCATGTACATATGACAGACAACCGTTTGTGTGATAGGCTAATGATTCTAGTAGAGCCATCATCCTTTGGCTTGGATGATTATCTGTGCAGCTATGATGTACATTTGATGTCTTTATTTTCTTGAATATATCGCAGCACGGATGGATGAAACTAGATCCAGGGTCTTCAAACTTGTTCAATCTTTGCCTGAAGTACAAGTCAATCCATGTGAAAAGATGTTCTGAATTCGAACATAGAAAGACATCACCTGATTACTAGCCAATGATGTAAGATGTTAATAGGCATGAGAGGAATCATTGGCAATGATAATGATCCTCAAGGTACTGCAGTACAATTCACGTGGTGTGAATATGGGACTTGACGATGAACACCATGTAAAATCGTTTGGTCAAAGGTCATTGATGTAAACCTGTCACTGGAAGTGAGAAAATTTCCATTGAGGCATGCAAGCTTCAAAGTACTGAAAGGGTTTTTACTAAGTCAACTTCTTGGATAATGAGCTGATGTCAACAAGAAGTGACCCGTCATAGGAGGGCCTTAATGAATCCCACATCTACGACACAAAACAGAGTAAATGATTTTGTGGAGGTGAAAACAATCTGATGATACAAGGTTCAGGGTGGTGGTCATGAAAGAATGAAGTGTGAAGGTATTGCAACAGATGAGACATAAGCTGGGTTGGTGAATTCTCTGAGTGACTTCTCTTGAACATATGAACGACATTGAAATGGATTGGTAGCATTAACCCCAAAAATGGATGGTACGGAGGACCAATGGTGATATGACCAGTGAATGAAATAACCCAACCTAACTCAATCATGGTGATGGAGTGAAAGTTTCATGTTGAAGAGCGACCTGCTACCAATAAATTTTCTTCAAGTTTTCTTCGCAATTTTTCCCCAGTGATTTCTTACCAATACCTCTTTATTTTTGTCAAGCTTGAGGAGGACAACATATTCTTGTTCTATAATTTTCCCTTTAGGTGAACCTTTTGGTATGTTTTAACGAGCCTAGAGACAGTGAAACTCTTAACTACATGGACAAGTTCGTCACTATTGTCTTAACGAGTTTAACGATAAAGAAAGCTCAGTCCTTTTTAATTTTAGAGAATCTAAAAAGAGATGGAAAGGAAGCTCTAGTAATCCTTTTTCGTAATATAATCCATTAAGTCCAAAAAATTATAAAATAATATGAAAGGGATGACTTTTTGATAGTTTTAACAAGCCGAAGAAGACAAGCGCTCAATCTTTTTGTGCAATGATCCCTCAGGTCCAAAAAGATTAAAATCTAGAGGAGGGATGGCACTTCCAATCACTTTAACGAGCTGGAGAGGCCAATTTCTCAGCAATATTTTCATATTTTACGAGTCATCTAAAAAGAGCTTAAAGGAGATTCGTTTTTTGAGGAAAAAGTGATGTTTTTGGATAGTAGCTGGTTCCAGGTAAGTTTTGGAACTTTTCAATCACGACAATGTAAATAAGGTGGCTAATAGAATCACTCATCGCAGTTGTTCCTCAAAAGGGGTAAAAAATCCAATGGAGTTGTATGATCGGCGAAAAAAGAGTGGAGGTGATGGTGACAACACAACCAAGGTTCAAAAGCTGATAATAATGTGATAACAACAGTTATTTACCGAAGGTGGGTTCATTTCTTAATGAGCTTAAACTCTAGTGGAACATATGCTTATTGCTAGGTTTATTTTTTAATGAGCTTGAACTTCGTGTAAAACTGCTCGTGCCAGTTTGCATGCCCCGAGCATAATGACGCAAATCGAGGTGCATGCCTCCCAAGCTTCATTACATTCAACGCGGTGGTTGGAACGAAGGTTTACCTTGGAGATCTTTGAAAGACTCGACCTAGATTTTACAAGATCATAATCAAAGACTCGATTTGGAAAGGGAGTTGTTTCATTTTTTAATGAGGTTGACACAGTAAAAGAACTATCCTCATAACCCTTGTTTAATTTTGTAATGAGGTCAACACAATATAAGAATCATCCTTAGAACCCACCGTATTTACAATATTTGATAGAAAATAAAAAACTTAAGGACTATTAAGGTCGGTGGAATAATCTTCGTGGTAATCTGGAAGATGGGAATGATGGTGGTAATCTTCTCATGGTGCCTCTCCTATCATCATTGACTTAACAATTCCTTCGTCTGCAGAATGTACATGCGACCAAGGATCTAAAGAGGTACCATATTCCTTAGACATATCTATCCAGACATTCAATGAGCATTGATTTGGGTTTGTCCCCCAGGCCAATAAAATTGATTGCTACAATATTTCTATTGGGCTTGGGGGGAATACCTGGCAATGATGCATGCTGAAAAATGTTCGGGAATTTTCTAAATCTTTTCGATATATGAGATATCATATTGCAGGTTTCCACTGTGGCCACTTGCGCCAGATTACTTGAAGGTGGTAGGGCAAAAGTACCCATTAAAGTAGGGTCATGTAATATTCCTAACCCAGAACATTCCTCAAACCCCAACAAAAACTCCAACCAAATATGTGCAAATGATATAATAACCCAGAAGTGATAAAATAACAGTGGAACAACATATAATAATGTCAACCAGGAATATAAGCTAATACACAAGAAATGCAGTGAGAAATGCTAAGCAATTTTATTATATTGAGCAATAAATGAGTACAAGAGGCGATTAGACATATGGAACCTCCACTTGCACAAGGCAAGTGAAGAAATACTCTCAGAATGACAAGAATGGCCTCTCTGTGTGGACGCTGCTATTGTGTTGTTGCTGCTGCTAGAAAATTGAATGAGGATTTGGGGCTGCTCCCCTTTTTAGAAAAGGCTAGAAGTTTGGAATCAGACTCTACTCAAAAAACCTAGAAAAACCTGGAAAGATTTTCTGAAATGGCCGACCCCCAAAAATCACCCCCTTGGGGTTCTGCGCAGTTCCTCAAACACGCTGATGAAACTGCTGCTCAAATGCTGATGAAACTATTGCTGAAATGATGATGAAACTACTGCTGGAATGGTAATGGAAATACCTTGCCCAAATAGGCACTCAAAGTCCCTCGGGGCTACGGGTGAGATCTATGAACGGAGACGGTCAATGTACTAAACAATGTTGTAGACTATCTAAACAACCAGTGTGCTCTAAGTCTAAATGACTATCACAAATGCTCATAACCAGAATGATCCAAATGAGGGGTTCCTCTCTATTTTATAGCCTCTGCCTCTCACAATCCCTAAGCTTACTTTCTCCTGCGTGATCCCCTTCTTGCCATGTGTTCCTTCCCTCCTGCGCAGTCCCTCCATGTGTCTGCGTGTGCCCCTTTTCTGTGTCCCCCTTTGGCCCCCTTGGTTCCCCCTTAAGTCACAACATTGTGCTACCTAGGAAGTGACCTTTTATTCTAAAGTGAGTTATGTTCCCCCTTCCTCACTTTTTATTTACAAATAACTATAGAAGGCAAAAAATTGAACAAAATCAAATATTCCAATTAGCTAATTAGGAATATTACAGTCTCCCCCGACAAAATGTTGTTTGTCCTCAAGAAACTAAATTCATGGATGCTGTAAGATCTCCTCACTCTCCCAAGTGGCATCCTCATCTGGGAAATTCTTTCACCTCACCAAGAATTCCTGGACCATCCTACTCCGTAACCGTCTCTCCCTAGAGTCAATGATAGCCTCTGGCAGCAATACCAAATGCCCCTCATCATCCATGGGTGGTATCTCATCCATCATGGTCATCTGCTGCCCCAATGCCTTCAATTCCTTCTTCAGGCATGATATATGAAAAATGTTATGAATCTTGCTGCCTCGGGGCAGCTCCAACTCATATGAAACCTGTCCAATCCTACGTATCACTTTGTATGGCCCATAAAAGCGGGGCTTGAGCTTCTCAACCCCCTTCTACTTTAGCAATGACTGTCGGTATGGCTGTAATCGTAGGTAGACCATGTCTCCTACCTCGAACTGCCTGTCCACCCAACTCCTGTCGTCATACAACTTCTGCTGGTTCTACGTTGTAGCCATGTTATCCTTGAGAGCTCAGAGGTTATCCTGACTCTCTTGGATCCAAATCTTGGCTCTAGGAGCCCTGCTATCACCAAACATCACATCGATAAAATACAAAGGATGATACTCATATAAGGCATAGAATGGTGACATACCAATGGATATGTGATGCGAAGTATTGTAGCAGTACTCTCCCAGATGCAGCCACTTCTGCCATGCTCGCTGCTAGCCACTAACATAGTTATGCAAGTAGCCCTCTATCCACCTGTTAACTATCTCTATCTATCCGTCTATCTGTGGGTGATAGCTGGTATTCAGTGTCAAATCCGTCCCCACCAACTCGAAAAGCTCCTGCCAAAGCCGCCCATGAAATGACTGTCCTTGTCACTGACGATGGTCTTAGGAAGACCGTGTAGCCTGAAGATCTCTCTGAAGAACAACTCAGTCACCTGTGTTGCGGTATAGTGTGTGGATATGGCAAAAAAATGTGCGTACTTTGTTAGTCAATCAACGATGACAAAGATACAATCCTTTCCCTATACCATGGGCAACCCTTTGATGAAGTCCATCGAAATACTCTCCCATTTCCCCTCCAGAATGGGAAGAGGCTGCAATAAACCCCCGGGATGGCTCATCTCTCCCTTGTTCCTCTAGCAAACATCGCACTCTCGAATGTGCTAGAGTACGTCCTCCTTGAGGCCCTCCCATGAGAACCTCTCACTAATGGCCCTGTAGGTTTTGGTAAACCCCTAATGTCCTACCAAAGATGAATCATGTGATGCCTGAAGTATCTTCCTCTTGAGCTGAGATCCCTCAGTCAAGAAGATCCGGTCCTTGTAATAGATGATCTGATCGACCACCCTGTACCTATCACTAGCCACCTGCCCATCCAGAACCTCACATGCAAACCTGTCCTTGGAGTACTCTACTAAGAGTCGAGCCCTCTAATCTGTATCCAAGCTCATAAGAGACAAAATGGCTGGTCTACGTGAAAGGGAATCTACTACCACGTAGTTCTTACCCTTGACATATTCAATGTCAAAGTCATATGCTTGGATCTTACTGATCCACTTCTGTTGCCTCTCCTGTAGTTGCTTCTGCTCCAAAAAGAACTTGAGGTTGTTGTGATCAGTCCTCACCCTGAACCTGTTACCCACCAAATACTGCCGGTACTTAGCCAATGCATGCATGATGGCCAACATCTCCTTGTCGTATATGGAATACAACCTTTCGTGTGGAAGGAGCTTCTGGCTCTCAAAGGCTATAGGGTGACCTCCCTGCATCAATACTGCACTAATCCCCTCTCTCGACGCATCACACTCCAAAACAAATGGCTGCGAGAAATCTGGTAATGTAAGCAACTCCTGGATAGCCCACTCAATCTCATCCTGATAGGCCTTGGGGTGCCTATAGGGGGTGGTAATCATGGCCTCTATGCCCTGCTCAAGCTCGATGGTGTTCTCAAACCCCCGATCTAGTGGTTGTCTTGGTGGAATCTTCCCAAACACTATGGCATACTGATCAAGGATAGACTGTCTCTCTGGGTGTAACGTTTTCCCTGTAGTTCCTGCCTGTGATGCACACAGCTCCACGTCCCACTCTATGTCTTCCTTTCAGAAGACTTCCTCCATGCAATGAGTCGAGACAGTTTGAGGCGAATATGTGTGTTGTCCCCATATCTTCTCATGCCTCCTTGTATTCTCATCATCCCACTCTAGCACCTGGGTCTTTCAATCTATCATGGCCTTCCCTAGAGTGATAAGCCACTAAACACCCATTATCATGTTGGTGTCCAGAATATCGACCACGAAAAAGAGGTCAGTCAATGTGTAGGTTACCATCGTCACTGAAAGCTCTAGAACATAACAAGCACATGTCATGGTCTGATCTCCTGGGACCAAGACTGAAAACCCATCGAAGCTCTCTGTCTATATACCTCTTTGCTAAACCATCTGTGCATCGATGAAGTTGTGGGTTGCCCCACTATCAACCAAAATTGATATGCACTGGCCACGTACTGTCCCTCATACACATAGCATCAGATACTTTGGAACTCTTCGCAATGCTGCAAGGGCCCCTCTGGTGGGTGCAAAAGATGCACCACCTGCTGCTCGTGGAGGAGGTGGAAAAGGCCCCTGTATGGTATGGCCATATCCTACCTCCACATCCTCCTCGTCATCCTCTTCTCCACTGATCTCGGAGAAGACCTCAATAAAATGTGCTTTGCCAGTAGCATATCTATGTCCTGGTACCCATGGCTCCTGACAGGTGAAGCAAAAATGCTTCTTCTTAAGCTCCCTCCTGGCATTGTCATCAAGTTGTACTTGTCCTATATTCCCCTTTGGAGGAGGAATCCTCATGTCCTTCCCCTTAGACTGAAAAGTCTGTCTCTGGGGGTAAGGTGTCTGTGTCTTGGGTAAGACATCCTCTAAGTCCTGAGTCGTGTTGATAGCGTCCTGGAGTGTGGCTGGTTTAGTGGATCGAAACAAACCCTGAAGTGGCTTTGCTAACCCCTTAACATACATATAGACCCTTCGTGCCATGGATAGGTCTGGTACCATCACAGAGACCCTCAAGAAATTTGCAATGTAGGTCTCTAGGCTCCTTGTCTGTTTGAGCCTTGTCAGCTCAACAAAATGCTGCTCTGGATCCCTTCGATGGAGCGTTCCATCAGTATCTTGGTAAACTCGGCATATGTCATCACTATGGAGTGCCCCAGTGTAACCATCCCATGAAACCACCAATCCTAGGCCTCGCCATCCAAATGTAATGTTTCCACCTTGATGGCCTTTTCCTCCGACATCTGGTTAAGATGAAAATAAATGTCCAGCTTCTCCACCCAAGACTTTGTCAGCATGAAAGTCAGCCCCTTGGGGTTCTACACAGTTCCTTAAAGACATTGATGAAACTACTGCTGAAATGATGATGAAACTACTGTTGGAATGGCAATGGAAATACCTTGCCCAAGCAGGCACTCGAATTCCCCTGGGGCTAAGGGTGAGATCTCTGAACGAAGACACTCAATGCACTAAACAGTGCTATAGACTCGTTAAATAGCCAGCGTGCTCTAAGTCGAAATGACTATCACAAATGCTCATAACGAGAATGATCCCAAATGAGGGGGTTCCTCTCTATTTTATAGCCTCTGCCTCTCACAATCCCTAGGCTCACATTCTCCTGCATGATCCCCTTCTTGCCATGTGTTCCTTCCCTCCTGCGCAGTCCCTCCATGTGTCTGCGTGGGCCCCATTTCTACGTCTCACTTTGGCCCCCCTAATTCCTCCTTAAGTCACAACATTGTGCTACCTAGGAAGTGACTTTTTATTCTAAAGTGAGTTATGTTCCCCCTTCCTCACTTTTTATTTACAAATAACTATAGAAGGCAAAAAATCGAACAAAATCAAACATTCGAATTAGCCATATCTAATTAGGAATATTACAGGTCTTTTAGGAGGCCTACTCCGATATTTTGAAGCGATTGAGAGCTTCCATGGATCATGGGGATGCTTCATGTAATTTGTGAACTGTTGGGGAGGAAGTGTTGGAGAGGTAAATCCCCTCTACGGATAGAGGCGATCCCTACTAGCCCAGAACGGGTCTAGCAACAATCAAACAATGCTATCACACAAGTTCCTAATTGCAAATAAAGAGTAGGTGATGAAGACCTACTTGAGATCCAACACTTTAGTTCGTAGAAGAGATGGCGCTCGCGTTCCTTTGCCTTGGCCGGTAATGATCCTCCACTATTCACGTGAATGGACACATGCACACAAAGAGAACAACCACAAACACAAGCGTGAAATCTCATATATGCAATTATACATCAGTCAGGAAGGATATAATTCAACATCAACCATTACAAGTACAAAAAGAATGGAACCATAATGATAGTAATCTATTATTTATAATTCAACAAAGGAGAATACAACCAGCATCCTGACGTCAAGTCCTCCTTTGGCTGGGTGCTCAGCTACACAAGTCTTGCAAAAGCTTGAAGGGGTGAGGGACAAGCTCTCTCTCTCTCTTTAGTGACAAAGTCTCCTTACTTAGGGAAAGCCTTATGGATACAAAGAAGGCTCCTTGCAAATCCAACCTTTTGATATCTTCCTTTTAGCAAAAGTATTGCCACAAGAGTCAAAGCTATTAGAACCAGAACTAGAACTAGCTTGCTCAAGCGATGGGAACAAGATTTTATAGAGGAAAAGGAAGAGATAAGGTCAATCCCCCACAATCATGGATTTGGCTTCATCACTTGGAAACTTCCATGGAATGGTGGCAAACAACTTTCTATCCAAGGAGATTCGAAGCCAAACCATC
Source organism: Pinus taeda (assembly GCA_000404065.3). Classification (NCBI taxonomy): domain Eukaryota; kingdom Viridiplantae; phylum Streptophyta; class Pinopsida; order Pinales; family Pinaceae; genus Pinus; species Pinus taeda. The sequence goes on from APFE031366797.1 coordinate 15,968, forward strand.
CTCACTCAATTTGGAATCAGTTTGGTGAATGAGGTGGACAGAACCTTTGGAGGTTTGAGTGGTTAAAAACTTTACCCAAAATGATTGGCGCGATTGCGACTCTGGGACAGAGCGCCAATGGCACGCCCTTCCTTTAGGATTTTCCCCATTGGCACGGGCATAACATAGGGAACCAGCGCTAATGCAAAAAGGGCTATTTTTAGGGAAAATGAGCAGGAGATGTCTTAAGGGCATATGAAGCTCATGTTTAGAGGTAAATAAGGCAAGTGGTTTCAAGTCTTGTCACTTCTCACAAGTCCCGAAATGGGTCCTCCAAGATGCGGGAGAGGGGTAACAGGGACGGTGACAAACGGTGACAAATTACCGTGTAACACTTCTATATATTTTTCAGAGCCAGAGGTCAAAACAGTGACTCATGGAACGTCGTACAAGTTTGCTCTACTGAATTAGTCTATAATCAGGTTACTGTGGGAGATTTGGCATAACTCTTCATTGGAGAATCCAGTTGGGGTTAGACTGGTGGCATTGGATAGAGGACATAGAGGGCTACCACAGGTCACAATTTTAGAACTGGATTATCCGAAATTACAGAGATACATCAGAGGCAATATCGAGCTCCTACAAAGTGAAAAAAGGTGTGTATATTTTTTAAATGTTTGCTTAAGCTTGGTTTGAAAATTTATTTTGAAGGAATTCAAAGGGCATAGTGAAGCATTATTATTATTAACTGATTCCCCGAAGAAAGAAAATGGAAACACCTAGTAGGCGACCTGAAAGCTCTAGCATGAATCATGAAGAAGAGGAAGAAATGCAACATGATATATCAAAATTACGAGACCAAGTGCAAC